>VWPW01027374.1:5102-43147 GCA_013389825.1 Crypturellus undulatus
TGCTTTTACTCAAGATAAAAAAAATGAAAAAACAACCAAAACAAACTATTTGAGGGTCACAGGATATTTCTGCGTGAGGTTTAATGCTGTCAAAAATCACTTTCTTCAGTCCAGCTTTCTCTTACCATGTCCCAGGGTAGCCTTTACACTATCTTAAAAATCTAATTGATGCAGCTTGACATCCTGTGGCTCCCCTATAAGCTTGGCCTGAAAACAAGGTGGTCTAGGTTGGCCCTGCTTTGAGCAGACGGTGGATCAGAGACCTTCTGAAGTCCTGAATTACTCTGTGATTTCATGCATAGTTCTTCAGCATTCATCCTTGGGAAATGGCCCTTCTCCCGCTGGGTAAACCAAGGCAGGAAAGTTTGCAGAGCTGCACAGGAGCAGAAACCAGCTCTCCACGTGCTGGATCACGCGCGTAGGAAAAACTCTGCCCTGAAGCTGAACAAGTGCCAAGACCTAAATAAAACAGTCTGACTCGTTGCTGTTTCCCACAGTGAGTCCCTGTTGAATTCCTGTTTTCCAGGACAGTTTGAAAAAAAAAAAGAGAAAATACATAACCCAGAGGAAAAAAAAAACATCACCTTTGCCTCCAGACTTTGTGTCACTACCTGGGGACACAACTGGCACCAGGTTAATTTCTGGACCAATGCATGGAGCTATCGTGAATCCAGACAGGCAGAATCACACTTGAAAATCAGTGTTATCTCCAAGTATTTTTTTTTGCATGCGTTTATTGACAGTAAGGCCAAATGAATCAAAACTCATCTGGTTTTGAGATTTCTGCTAGGAGATGAACCATCAGGGAATGCTCCTCCTGTTCTGCACCACCAATGGACAAAAGTGTTACCCTCACTTTTGCCCCATTCTCTGCCTGTCTCTTCTTTTTATGGGCTGAAAGATCCACAAATACTTCTTCCTTTTTTTTTTTTTTTCNCATCTTTTATTTTTTGGGGGGCTGAAAGATCCAGAAATACTTCTTCCTTTTTTTTTTCCAGTTTCCATCCCATCCTGATTTCATTTATTGTCATAATTCTAGTGTTGTGGGATGTCACTGTGCTGGAACTCTGCAGTGGGGCAGAATTAAGGGGGTCCTCTCCTTTATTGTGTGTCACCAGTCTTCAATCTGTTCGTATTTTGAAACTTCAAACGTAAGTCTGGGCTGTTGGGACTATAAAGATAGGTTCTGCCTATCCCTTATTGAAACTTGAATTACTGATTCATGTTTTCAGCCCCAGCTTTATCAACGCAGAGTTTGTTTTGCATTTGAATTGTAGTTTTCTTTGAGGCTAGAGCAGAAAAAAAAAAGAAAAAGGAAATTAAAAACTGCTGATTCTTCCTTCCACTGCTTTCTGTGCACTCCAGATGTTCATCGGTACTGGGGATGCTCAGAGCTGGGCAGTGAGTGAAGCCCTCAGCCTGGCGGTGTGATCCTTGGGGACAGCAAGGATCTCACATAATATGTTGGAAAATAACATATTTTTTAGGAAATTGGATTGCTCTGCTGCTCTGCGCGTGAGACCTGACTGCTTTCTGCTCCTAATAGCCTGTGGTTGTTTGTCTCGTAGCACCAGGCCAATATATTCCTGTTCTGTTGTTAATTCCTTGGGTTTTCTTTTTTCTTTTTTTTCCCCCACAAATAAGGGACAGCTGTGTGCATATGTGTGTAAAGGGCTATCTGTTAGAGACAGGAGACTGTGTGAAGGTGAATTTAAGGAGTTTTGCAGCTGGGGTTTGCAGACTGGCCTTAGTCCGTGCTTCACATACGTTATCCAGCCTGTGAACCCAGCAGCGGAGCCCATACATCCAGCAACATCAGCTCACCTGCTTTCCTGGTTCAGATATCACTTTTCCAGAGGAGGTCCCCACCCAACACAAACTATAAAGACAGAAAATAGCAAAGATCCCACCTGGAAATAGCCAGAGGTATCTCTGAACTCTTCCAGGTCGCCAACCCTGCAGTCCAGCTGGACTTCTTACCAGCTGGCAGCACCTATAATTTGACTGGACAAGTTTGGAAGAAGCTTCTGGAGTCATTCACCCACTTAGCTGACTATACATTGAAGGGGTCTGCTGGCCCATCCTTCCATTCCCAAGAGAATCACATCATAGGAATGCTTATAAACAAGTGCTTGTGAACAAATACAGGATAACTTCCAAAAAAGCAAGGCACTTTCTTCTTCCCCCGTCCTACCCAAGGATATCTGTTGCTATTATAACACCACCTTCCTTCACAAACCTCAGTTATATCCTTAGATCACTGCATTCATTAGAAAATCACTGCTTCTAATAGACTCACTCCTGCAAAACTCACTCGTCCCTATCCCATGCTTGAGTTACAGAAGGCCTTGATGATGTCTGGAGAGTCGGTCTGGGGAGTTTGCTGTTGTGGGAGGTGATATCTGGTCTAGCTCAAGGCTGCTTCTGTGCATGCTCAGAGGGACCTTGATTCTACTCACAGCTCGCAAAATACAGCGGAATCTTTTCCAATATGTACTTAACCCATCGCAGTTATCCTCTCTCGCCAGAGAATCCTACTAACGAACTGTGCTTGAAGACCATCATCTCCCAGCAGATAGCAGCCGTCCCAAGGGACAAGTGCTGGGAGAGTAATGGTTGCTCATGGTGAAATCTCCCATTAATCACAGAAGTGTGGCCACCACCTCCCAGATCAGCTACCAGAAATAATCACTCTGCTGAGCAGACAAAACATCCTCCCCTTCGCGTACTCTCGGTCCTCCATGCGCTCTCCTGTGTATTCCCGCCCATGAGCTCGGTATCAGGAAATGTCTGGCCCTCAGATATGGCCGTTGACTTCGGACCGTATATTAAATTCCATGTTGTCATCCAGCCTGAACCATAGCCCCATCCTCAGAAACACAAGCCCATGGAGTCCGTAATGCACTTAGGGAGTGTTACACTTCTTGCTGGGGCTTATCCATAACTCTCCTTCCTAGGGGAATAAACTGACATTGCAGCGAGGGGGGACCCCAGCTTCACCTCTGCACTCAGAGCACTGCTTGTTTGTGCAATTCTCTCCCAATAGCTTCAAGATAGCGCTGCAAAACTGCACATCTTATACTAAAAACAGTATCTCCTATCAGCCAAACAGTCTTTCACTTGTTGAGGAACAGGGTTAATAGCAGACTTGGTACACTTGAACTTATCCAAATTGAAATAAGTCTAATGGTTTGAGATGCAAATACAATATTGATTTTTTTTTTTTGCTAGTTGGAGCTTTCCAATTGTGCTAGGAAGAGCCAGTCTGATGCATTTTGGGTCATTTCTCTTGAAGTCTTTCTATCCTGGCCAATATCACTGCAGAAGGTCTCCCAATTTCTGTGTACACCCATATTAATTAAGAGATATGATTGCAAGAAGAGGATTTTAGGATCTTACACAAGGAATTTAGAACTGTCCCTATTGCGCCAGGAGGCTGTAGGTCTGACACAACTAGTTTGCCAACACATTCCTCTGAAACCCTTCTCCCTCCTCTTTCTATCATGGATGCAGGGAGCATGGGGAGGGCTGAAGAGATGTACCGGGGGGTAGAATTGATGCCTGCGTGTCTCCCCTCCTTCCCTTCTCCTCCCCATAGCCCTCTCCAGCCCCTTCTCAGCAACGATAAGCTCCCCAATGGAAAAAATGTCACACATATCTCACTTCCAGCGCGTGGGAGGCGCTGATAAGGGCGCGAAGATCTGCACAATGGAGCCTCCTGACAGCTTTGGCGCGGTGGGTTCGCAAGCAGGGAAGGTGTTAATTCATTTGCCCTCCTCTGAAAAGCCTTTTTCCTGCACTTTCCCAGAATTGGGATTGCTTCTCATCCCACAGTGCCTCCTCTCATTCCCCTCTGAGCAAGGGAGGAATTGCCCTTTTGGCAACGCGTGCGTGAACCGGTGGCCTCTAAGGCCACCAGCGAGCGGTAGCACTGGCTCTGCAGATGCGATGCAGAACAACTCAAGCTGCTTGTTTTGGTGTTTGTTTTGGAGCCTTCCCACCAGCCAGCGCTTCATCCCCGGGGAAATATGCGTTTCATTGCTCCGGTTCTGTTGTTATTCCACATAGTGCTCCTGAAAGAACCCAGAGCATCTCGCCAGCAGGATGAAGTCATTTATTTGTGCTGAGAAAATGTACTTTATTGCGGGGCATCTGAGATGTTGACATCGACCAAGGGACACACTTGTGCTATGGCTTGGAAAGCCAAGGGCAGCACATTGCTGTCTCTATGTCTACAACTTCTTTTAGACTCCTTGCATGGCCTTCCAAGCACGGTGTCCATTTCTTAATGTAAAAACAGGCCAGGGTTTTGCTGGGAGAAGTATAGTGTTCATTTGTCCAATATCAGTGTCTCTAAGGCAGCTAGTCACCCCAGTCTGCGAGGATAAAAACCTTTCTAAGACATAATTCCTTGCTGTATGAGCCTCATTTCTTTGGATCTCAGGACAGCCATGGAGGAAATGGAGATCTCTGTTTTGGAGACATTCAGATCACTCACCTTCAACCTGAGGATGTGACTTTGTCTGGGATCAGTGGGGCTTGGACTCTGGAACACGGACACAGATTTAGGTGTGAAAGATTCCCTGAAATGACTCAGATTTCAATGCACCCTCGACTTTTCAGTATCTACTTTATTCCCTTTTCTCACTGTAATTGCAGCAAGCAAGATTTTTTATTTTTAAAGAAAAATATGATTTTTCACACCCCGAAATCAAGTCTACATATTTTCTAGTGGGAAATAGAAACACTCAGTGTTTAAATTTCTACCCCATACCTCAGGGGGGCTGTGGTTCCTTCCCCTGACAATCCCATCTCCCCTGGAGATCTGTGTCTCTGCTTGACATCCCATGTCCCATTAGAGTTCAGCTTCCTAGGAGCAGTGTTGCAGGAGAGAGAGCAAGCACAGTTTATTTCTGACTTCAGCCAAAAATATTTCATTCTTTTTTTTTTTTTTTTACCAAACAGTATTTTGGAAATGGAGTGGATAGCATTATGGGTTATTATTATTTTAACAAAATGACGGTTTTCCATTTGAAGTCAGAAAAAAAAGCCAAGAATATTTAACCCAACACTCCACCTCAAAACTGTCCCCAGAACAAATCTGTATCTAGCTCTGCTTGGCAGCACGTTGCACCCCAAGCTTTGGGTAGAGGACGAAAGCAATCACCTCCTTCCCTCTGCCCTCCAAGCTTGACCTCCGCCTTGGATGCAATGGGGGAAAATCCAACCCGTTGCAGAGCATCTTGTGGGATTTTGCATGCTGCGAGGTTAAATAAACCCCCACCGTCCTCTGCCTATGCAACAACTTGGGGATAGAGACGCGGCCGATAGCTGGCTCCATCCTGCTGGGAGCGATTTCCCCCCGGCGTCTGCAGCCAGGAGCTGTTTGCAGACACGCAGGCACCCGGCGGCGGCTCTGCTTCTCGCAAGGCTCTCACGTCCAGGGGCTCCTTTCTCCTGCAAGTCCCGCGGTCCCGGAGATGTCATCCTGCCCCTGATAAGGCGCAGAGGCTGCAGCCGCGAGAGGAAGGCTCCCAGTTGCTGCCGGCGCCAGGCTGGGAAGGGGCAGACGTGCCGAGCCCTCGCCTTCTCCGGCAGCGCTTTTCTCCTCCATAGGGTCAAAAACAGATGACATCACCCCCCTTCAGCATCCCCCCCTTGTTGTATCAGCCCCACGGAGAGGTGTGTGCATGGAGCAGCGAGGAGGAAGAGGGAAGGGGGAGGATGGGGAAAAGAAGGGAAGGAGAAAGCTGGGGCTGGAGGTTGGTTACTTTGGCACTAAGACAAAGTTCTGCTAAACTTCACCAACCGGACTTCAAAAAGGTGGAAAAAAATGGACGCTTGTTTCTGACAGGTCTTGTTATCAAGAGGAACCTTATCTGCTCTACGGGACGGGTGGCTCGAGCGAGCCGCAGCGGCTGCTAACCCCTGGCTGAGCTTCCCGAGGTCTCCGAGGAGCCGGACTGCCGCTCACGGGAGAGCAGCAGCCTCCAGGAGAAGGGGCTGTGTGAAGGCGCTGCCGTGTTATTTCCAGCCTTGTAGAGCGAGAGGAATATTCCCAGCCCAGGAGCTTCCTGGAGCCAGATTCCTCAATGACTTCATCCGTGGTTGTAGGAGGAGCAGGGGAATTTCTTTCCCTTCAGCTCAGGAATTTCAAGTACAGAGTCTAGACAGGGGCAAGGATGAAGATGGGATTGATCTCCACTGGAAGGCTCTTTGCTCAGAAATCTCCTTTTTTTCCCTGTTTTTCCTCCAGGACGGGAGTATTCCTGCTGGGAGAGACAGCTGAAAGGGTTGTCCAGTTTAAGTTACCATCACCACGAGATGTGAACATAAGTCACATTTCCTGGTGAGGACCAGGACCATGCTGGCATGGTGACCTTAATAAAGAATCATGCCCAGGGGTTTGCAAACATCCACTCTCATTTGAAGGCCAGGAGAATTAAATTATATGGACAGCAACAGACTAGGCCAAAGATGGAGAACAGGCCTTGGCACGGGTAGTAAAGTGGTCTCTTGCCCTCTCAATAGAGTTTTCTATTGGATCTCCTTCTTATTCAGCTTCTTGGGAATATGGGGAGCTTTGCAGTGATTTTTGGTAGCTATGGCGGTTCATCCATCCATTTCCTGGGGCACCAAGACGGACACCCTGTCCCTATGATCCTGCAGGATCAGGCAGAGGATGAGATCAGGTCTCCCTACATCCAAGCAAGAGTGGTGGATGTTGCCTTCTCCTGTTGTGCCTCTGTCTGTACTGTGTATGTGGGTACTTCACAGTCGCGGGAAGCTTTTGGGATGCAGATAGGTGGGGAATTCTGTTAACCACCTTGCCCCTTCCGTATGCTGGGTTTCCTCAAGAGATGAACCTCCTTTTCTCTCAAGAAGACTTTCATGCCCTTCTTGTCCTCTCCAGCGTCTTGCACCATGCTCACATTTCCATCCTTGCTCATCCTACACGGTATCCCTTTCTGGGTGTCCCTTTTGTACATTGTGGGGGGTGATTCCCCTTCTTTCTTAGCACCAGAGTCTCCCACATTTACTCTTTGGGGAGAAAGCATCTTAAATGATGCTTGGCTTGGCCCATTCCCATCTGAAGAAGGGAAATCTAACATAATTGCAACTAATAGGTCAGCAAACAAGGAAGACAAGGATGAGTCCTTCCTCCAGACACTACCCTGGCATGGATCAGGAACAGCACAGCCTGGGGACCCATCAGGCAGTTTGCATTCAGATATCTTGCTTCGGGGTGGGCAGGGGACAGTAATTCTGGGATTACCAGGGGCTGTGTGGGTGCACGCCTGGAAAACCACTCCACTCCAGACAGCTCTCATCCGTCTGGTGTTGCTGGTCTGCAGCGCTGCTGTGCAAGAGGCAGCAGAAATAGTCTCTCTGCCATAACAGATTAAGAGAAATGAGAATTTGGCAATACACATCTTTTTTTTTTGACTTCAAAATGCCTGAACTTGCCTCTTAATCTCTTCAGAACATTTATGCCCTTGGGGCAAGCAGGAAACTCTGAGCCCCCCGATGTCCTTTGGCTCCTGATGTCCTTTGACTCCCGATGCCCTTTGGCTCAATCAGGGCTTTGCAGAGCTTTCCATCCATGGACATCTCACTGGCGGAAGGCTGGTGCATCATCAAGGTATCAACACTGTCAGCTCACAGGAAGGTTGCAGGACACTGCAGTAGTCAGGGATTAGTAGTTAGGGCTTAGGGCTTAATAGTGAGGGATTAATATTCAGATCCCGCAGGCCTCAGCCCCTAGTCTTACTATTTTGCAACTCTGACTCCTTCGCTTCTATTTCTTTCATTTCCATCTCCTTTCCCTTCTCCTCTCCATCCAGTTCTTAAGCCAATTTTGTAACTTCTTTTAAAAAAAAACCCTGTCAGTTTATGATTTTAGGCATACGGCAAATGGACCTCCAGTTCCCTCCTTGCACACCCCATCCTTGCAGAGCTGCTCTCTGCCCGGGGCTGCAGGGATCCCCGCACACAACAGGGATTTCGGGAGGGATGCTCACGACTCTGCTCTGTCCTGTGCTGGCAGCAGGCTGGGACTGCCACCTGCTGTTGCAAAGCCTGATATAACCAGAGTCTGCTCCATCCCCTCCGAGACAGAGCAGCGATTTCTTGGCGGTTGCATCTTTCTCATCCTATACATGCTCATTCACCATATCTCCTCTGGCAAGAATTCTCTTTTCTCTTCTCTTCTCTTCTCTTCTCTTCTCTTCTCTTCTCTTCTCTTCTCTTCTCTTCTCTTCTCTTTTTTTTTCCTTTTTTTTTGTTTTATTTTAGCAAACTGCATTTATTCATCTATTTTACAGCCATTCCAAATGCAATAGCTCAGACCACCCCCAAAGTCAGACCACTTTGGATCCTCTTCTTCCATCCCCCAACCTGCAGTCACACTCATCCCTTATCAAAAAACAGCAGCAAAGCCATAAAATCTCTCTCAGCTTTTGTCATCATATGAGGTTTTTTTTCTCCTTTTCTTTAGGCCTCCCATCACACAAAATAGAGGTCAGATGAGAAGGTGGTTTCCTGCTGTGATGTCTCCTGTAGACAGAGATTGAGAGGGAAATGGATGGGCTGGAAGGGAATCTGCCCAATTGCTCACACAGGAGCAGCAGGTCCCTCTCTATGGGTCTCCCATGGGTCCTGGGCCACCTCTGCCAGATATATTATGTGTCCCCATGCATCTCAGGAAGCTCCAAATGACTCTGTGCAGCCACGTGGATCAAACCCCAGACGTCAGGCAGGACGGTCCACCTCGCAGGGAGACATGGACTCAGAAAAAACATATAAAACGGTCAGGTTTATTGGTGATGGAGAAGCTGAACTGTGGGTGTAGGCACAGGTGGTGTCCAAAATCTGCTCCTATGGCAGTCCTGGTTCCAGGCTGGTCGTGGTAGATGGTCCCACCTGGCGTGGCCGTGCTCACCGGCAGCAGCGCTGGCGACCGTTGCTGCAGCTCCCAGCCCAGCGCTCCATATGGAAGCAGAGCCTCCGGCAGTGGCCGTGGTTGCTCCGGCACTGCTGGCTGTCCGAAAGGCCTCCGGCTGCACAGGGAAAAGAGACAGGAGAGGTGGGAATCCACCCGGGGTGTCACAGAAACAGGTTTCTACAGGGGAATTCAATTGCCTTACGGTCAGAGGTGCTTGAGAGGAGCATCTCTGTCCACCGAGCACTGGGAGCCTCTTAACAACCAGCCTGGATGGGATGCCAGACTTTGGGGTGGCTGAGCTAGGTGAGGTGGATCCCTTGGTTGGCACCAAAAGCCAGGAAAGGGTCTTTTTAGAGTATTTCACTTACTTATTTAATCCTCTTAATCTTAACTTGCTAAAAACTCATTTCTTTATATAGAAACGCCAAGTTTTGGGGTTTGGGGAAGGTTCAAGGACGTATTATCACCATCAGTGGAGTGGGCAAACTCTTCTCTCTCCTATCTCTATCCCTGGGACTTGAGTTAACTAGATAAGAACCTAGCCAAGCTGAGAAGCTGAGTAGGAAAGTCTCCTCCTCTTGTTTGTCAGGGTTGGTTTCCACTGTAGCCATGCTACCGTAGTCCTAATAACATCATAATGACATTATAGGTGGATGAGATCAAAATTCCCAGTAGATATGCAAGCAGTGACAGAAAAAGTCACAAGTGTGACCTTTCTGTTAAAAAAGAACCCCAGAAGAAAAGAAATAAACAGAAAAATAAACTCCAAAAAACCCAAACCAAAAAAAAACAACCTAACTGGTCTTACTCCCACCTTACATCAAAGCTCATTCCCTGTTATAGATAAAACTTTGAATTAATCTTTTTTTGCATTATACGAAGGATAAAGGTGTACTATTCTTTGCTCAAACTTGGTCTAAATCGTAGTCAGGCAAAGCTGTCATCCATCTGTGTCTTATTAATAGCTAGAGTCAGTTTAATTTTAATGTCTGGTGAGGTTAATTAGACTGATGGAGCTTAATTTTCCACTCAGCTTCTCAGCTTGCTAGCAGTTTCTGTTCCTCTCAGTGTCCACATGTCCTGTGACATCTACCAGCAGCTGATGCACAAGAAACACACCTGTTTCTCCCAGAAAACACGTGCATAATGTTCCTAAAATAAACCTCTCTCCTCATCAGGGTGAGACTGGCAGGCAATATTGCACCGTAGCCCTTGGTGGTCCCAAAGCCTGTCCTCTAAACGTGGAGACTGCTAAGGCCTTTCAAATTCAGGAGGTTCTCCTCATTCTGCAGAGGAAGGGATGCGCATCCTGGTCTGGGTCAGAGCTTGGGCTCCTGGCTCAGGCTCAACATCTCTTCATGGCTTTGATGATGATGGAGATGAGGGACCTACTGTCTGTGAGCCGGGAAAACCTCTTTCAGCAAAGGCTCTGCAACCAGGAACTCCTTGGAGACTACTTTTTGAAAGATATTTGGTCCTTTGAAGCAAGGGTTAGGTCAGTCTTGGCTTAGCTTGATGGCCTTGTCTTGTCCTTGCCTACCTCAAGGTAGGAACCTGTTTTGCCTCTTTTCCCCAGAACCCCCTGCAAGTATTTTATCCTTACCGGGAATATCCTGGAGGAGGAGCGTGACCACGATTGCAAAGAGCAGCTGGAGGATCCGCATGGCCGAGCCTTGGTGGAAATTCCACCTGCGAGGAGGAGTGAGGGGCCGGGAAGAGGTGGGGAACAGGGAATCCAGGATTTATAGGTCCAGGGGGTTGTGCAACATTCCTGGAGTGGAGGGAACTTTGTCAATCTCAGATACATTTCAACATTCCAGCAAACAGTTGCACTCGGACACTCACAGTCTTAGATACACTGCATTACGGAAAAAAAAAAGAAAAAAAAAGAAAAAAAAGACCAAAAATGCAGGGGTTTGTCAACAAATTGCACTGAGCATTGGGGATTTTGCTACTGGCTCCTGCTGGATTCAGGACGTTGGGGCTGACATAGTCTGGCTGTTCTTGTGCTTGCAGGCATGAGCACATGGGTTTAGAGGATCAAAGTTTTTATTTCCAGTCCCTGTGTTTAGCCTTGAAAAGCTCAAGCATGAAAAAAATCCAATCTCCTCCTGAGAACTCTCAAACATCACAAAGCAGACTTAAAAATCATTAAAAAATCAAAACTCTGATTGTATTTCCTAACTTCTGGCTTGCCAAGAGATCATTTTCCAAGTTTTTGTTTACAACTGTCAGGCAAAATATAATTCAACACCCTGCTTATGTGCTTATGTGTTTATTAAATAGGAAAGTTGGAGTACCTTGAAGTGATTATCATAAGAAGGAGCTTTAGGAAAAAAAAAAAGGTGTTTATTACAAATCTCCCAAGAAATCTGGCAAGCCTTGTGGTTTGTATTAGTTCTCCAGCTCAGTTCTGGGAAACCAGGAAAGGTGGGACTTGAGCTGCAATGCAGGAAAACAACACACAACAAATAGCAAGCAAATCTCCTCCAAACCGCATCCGAAAGTGCAAGAGGAAGTAGAAATCTTCTAAACATTTCTTTTTACAGCAGCAAAGCAGCAAAGGGTGTCACCGCGTCTTTCATTTTCCCACCGCTAGTCACCCTGGTGGCTTTTTATTTGCAGGCTGGATGCCGGCCAGTAGTGAAAAAAGTAAAGCCACTGGCCTTCGGGCTGCTTGAACAGAACAAGGATCAGCTTCATCAAACAGTGCAGATAAGGGGCCCTTTACCAGCTGAACTTTGGATCTCAGGACGAGGAACATGAAACAGGGTGTCATGCACGCAGGCAACACTTGACTTAGGGGAAGAAAATGAGGGTCTTAACTGTATTTGTGGGAGAGGTGGGTTCAGGGGTGTGTGTAGAGGTTCTCCAGAGGGCTTGGGTTTTGTGTATCTATCAGAACTGCTTTGTGAGGTTGGCAGAAGACTGTAGGCCAACACGTCTTGATGAGGATCTTCATTGTGAGGGATGATGCAGTGGGGGGATTATCCAGCATGCTGATCCTCATGGTGGTGTATCCAAGACAGCAGCTGGTGGCTCAACTTCTTCAGTCATGTCCAGGACATGGGGACAGGGAATGCGAGAGAGCTTTCAACTCTGTCTTGAGCTACAACCCTAATAGGGAGGAATGAGCTGTTGGAATCAATCAAATGAGTGTCCTGCTTCAACCGTNTGCTTTGTGCGGTTGGCAGAAGACCGTAGGGTAACATGTCTTGATGAGGATCTGCATCTTCATCGTGAGGGATGATGCAGTGGGGGGATTATCCAGCATGCTGATCCTCATGGTGGTGTATCCAAGACAGCAGCTGGTGGCTCAACTTCTTCAGTCATGTCCAGGACATGGGGACAGGGAATGCGAGAGAGCTTTCAACTCTGTCTTGAGCTACAACCCTAATAGGGAGGAATGAGCTGTTGGAATCAATCAAATGAGTGTCCTGCTCCAACCGTGTGACCCGTGATGTCTGAGCACATCTGTAAAGCCAGTTGGATGTGCTCTAGAGACTAGATCTAGAGCCAGCATACCAGGTGCTGCTGATGGATGGCAAAAAGCCATGTGTTATCTTTTCCCAGAACTCAGGGGCAGGAAGCTTCTGTCTCCTCGGCAATTGCTCTGAGTGCAGCTGGGCTTGCTCCTTCCTGCGTGATCCCCACACCACGTTAACCCCAGCCTGTGGTGAAGCCCTGCATCGGGTGCAGTTGATCCTGCCCTTCCCAGCTCCCAGCCTGCCACCAGCTGGTTTATTTCGGATCCCGCAGAGCTCAGAGGTCAGTCTTTGTGCTCTGGCTCACACCATAAAAACTCCTCCAAGGTGCCCTTGGGGGTTTTTAGAGGCTGCAGTTAATCTACATCCCACCCAACCCGCAGCCTGAAATGGGAGCAGACGTCTCTACTAACTTCATCTGGCTTTGGGTCAGGACCCGAGCAGCTGGATTTTTAAAATCAGGCTACTAGTCTGAAGCTTGGGATACATTTACTGTCTTTGCGGCAAGGATGACCACAGGAGGAAACCATAGAGGCCAACCATGAAGTGATATGAGGGCCTCCTGGAGCCTCTCTTCCAGCCACTTCTCAGCTCATCCATCTATCCTGGCATCCTGCCTCCTCGTTTTCCCTGTTAAGTCCTACCAAATTTTCTAAATCTCTGCAGCTCAACATAGAAGGAAGCGACCTTTGGGGAGTGCTGCTGCCTTCCTGCTTTGCTCCAGGACAGCGCACCCAGCTCGTAGTCAGTGTTTTCTTCTATGGGGAAAGGTTCCAATCTCTCTTTTGCTTGTCTGTTAAGTAATCCCCTCTAAATTTCCCTTCCAACTACTTGACCAGTCTCTATCCAAAACAATTTACAAGTTGCACATGATAATATCACATAATATTTCCTTCTATATGATGTGACTCTAAGAAGTCTAAAAGTTTGTCCTACCTCCTTTTTTTTTTTTTTTAAATACTGCTCTTTGCCCCATGGCAAAAGGACACAGCCTCCGTTTGCATGGCCACGTTCAGGTGTTCATTACAAACAGTCTCTGGCATGTGCCAGACTCCAAACTGTGCCAAAAAAATGTCTAGGAAATGGCTAATCGCCCCAAGCCAAATTTGTGCCAGGAATAGTGGTAGTAATTCAATAGCAAGGATGGGCACCTGCCAATATTTGAGCATGAGCCTCACAGTGTTTGACCTGTGCAGATGCAGCCTTTGATTTCAGACCCATTTTAGCCTCCTAACGTGTCCTACATCTGGGCTGTGCCCGGATGGCTGCTCAGCCTGGATGGTGGAAAGAACAGCCAAGGGCAAAGATTGAATTTGACCCTATAGAGCTGGTGGAGTCATGTAAGCATTTGCATTGCTGTGCTCGGGGCTACTGCAGATGTGAGGGACATCCTGAATGTAAGAGGTTTGTCCAAGGTTATGAGAGCTCAGCTTCCTCGAAGAGGAGCCCGTTCGACCGTCATTCCAGGTCTGATCACACAGCTCAGCTTACGTGGGTGTTTATAGACCACAAGCAGAGGATTTCATTTTAGTCTGGCTGTCTCTGCCAAGCAAACACTGGCCTGTTGCCTGGGAACAGCAAACAAATTCCAGCGAGGGGGACATTCAGGTCTTGTTTTGATGAACGAACATCTCCAGTTATTCCTGAGGCTTGTGCTGACCAACAGACCAGACGTGAGGGCAAATCTTCAGCCTATCTGAATCCTTGGGCTATCCCTGTAACTAAAGAAGCTGAAATGACTGAAGATGCTCAAAATATATCTCCAAAGGTGTCTGGATTCTCCTTCAGAAACTGGTATGGGACAACTAGGGTCATACTGCAGAACCCCTATTTCTGTAGCCATATGAGCTCTGTCAGCTATAGTGAGAGCTAAGGTATGTTCCAAGCCTTCCTACTAGCATCTTCTTCCTCATTTGCTTTTCTGCAAAGAGGTCAAGAAATTCAGTCTAATCTCTTTTCAGAGCAGTCTTTGGTCTGATTTATGTCTAAATCAGCCCAGATCTCTTAAAGAATAGTAGACTTCACCTTGTTATTACTTCTGCTATCACGGTGTCCCCCTTAATTTGCCTGACTGTCCACCCTATTTCTACATGCAGTAATGTAGGTGTCAGGAGTGGTTCAGAGTGACTCTACTTGTGGAAACAGTGCAGCACAGGCAGGATTGTTCTTCGTGGAAGGAATTCCTGCAGCTGGAGCATAGGGTCATGCTGGAGATGCCCTTTACTGGGTGCCTATAACAAGAAATACTATTTGGGGGATACAAGGGGTGGAAATGGTGTTTGGTTCTGGTCCCATGAAATGAAAATAAACAGGTGAATAGATATGGACTGAGTGGAAAAGAGTATTCCCATAGCAAGAGGGTTCCTTCTCCCTAGGGATACAGGATGCAACACCTTGAAAGTAACAGATTTTTCTCCACACTGCTGGTCCTTGCCTGATTTTCCTTGGTTTCTATGGAAGCAGCATACTCTACCATATACTTACACTAAAACATATTATACTGCTATTAAACTATTGTTTCAGTCAAGCAGAAGGTGCTGACGTGGTGGTGGGCATGATTTCCTCATAAAAGAGAGATTTTATCTCTTGCACGAGGCAATAAGCATGAACAAGTTCGGAGGGAGACAATTTGGGCACTTGGCAAAGGGAAAGAGCTCAAAACCCACCTGAGAGTTCAGACATCTGACCAGAAAAAACATTTTTTTTTAAGCAAAACATCTTTTTAAAGAAAAACATTTTTTTTAAGGACTATTTTTCATCCATCTCTCTAAGCAAGGGAACATACAGCCAGGGGAGTGTGCGACAGTGTCTTGCAGCAGCAACTTGCATTTACGGTCATGTTGCTTCCAGACAGATAGCATGAAGCTGTCAGGTAGGTAATTAATTATTATAAGCTGGCCAAGCACTTCCACCTTACCTCAGTCAAAACTCAGCTGCTCAACAGGTTCAAAATATATAGGGGTCAGAAGAAGGCCCAACAACTGGCAGAGAGATTTACAAGATGAGTGGCCTGAGCTCATATGCTTCCCTTTCTTAGGAAAGCAGGCTGTAAACGTGGTAGCTAGCAGTCATCGAGATAAGAGGCGTGAATCATCATCTCTGTGGATGAATGTGATAGATAAAGTGATTTGGAAATGCTCCTTGGTTTACATGCCTGTCTGTGCTGAGTTCCTATATCAACGTGCGTTGGAGAGCTGGCCTGGAGTCCCTGCAATATGGTGAGGAATTTGGCTCTGGGCTCAAGCCCGTCTCTGTTTTCAGCTGTGGTTCCCAAGCCAACAGGCAGGTCTGTGCAATTAGGGCTCTCCTGTCAGCTCATCTAAGGGCCGAGGATCTCCAGGCAGCTGCTGGTATCTCCCTGTATGTGCTCAAGTCACACACTGTGCTCTGTGTGTTATAAAAAGCCAAAGGAAAATAGCTGGGCTGCTTGTGGGCGGCCTCAGAATCACCCAGAGAATCAAGTTACTCAAGTGAGTTCATCTTTGAACCTCTCACCATGGGTCCTGACCCTAGTGAAGTCAATGGGAATTTTCCTGTTTGATTCACCAGAGAAAGAATTTTGCCTCCTAGGGAGGACTTTTCCCTGGCTCCGACGAATGAGTGAGCTAATTCACATAATTCTCTCATTAGGTCATTGTTTTCTTGCTTATACAGATGTGATTGTCCCGGAGACAGGCTTTTTCTTGGGACATGGAAACCACGAGCAACCTAATAAGTGGTGCAGGGACATCAAGATGCTTCAGGCTGAAAGGTTAAAGGAGAAGAAAGAACACAGAAGGCCTGGGTGCATGGGGAGACGGGTTGGATTTAGGCTGAGACATCTGATAGGCAAAAAGCTACTGGGTTCAAACATACTGATTGCATTGCACTTCTTGCCTGGTGATCACAGAGAAAGGAGAAATACCAGAAATGCAATCCATGGATGAAGAGAGCGAGGAATGCTTTGCACAGTCTTCAGATCCCTCCCCCAGCTTAAAACAAATGATGCTGGGTTCTTCCTTCTTCTTTCTCTGCTGTGGAAGAATGAATTGGGATCTTCCCAATGAGCTTTGCATTGCCTGATGGAGCTGGGGTTGTATGGCACATTCACCAATGCTATAAAACCTGCCCCTGTGTAGCCTATATGTAAGCCCAGAGGTATGTGTATGGGAAATTCCTGCTCCCTCTCCATGTCTTAACCCTTTAGCCAGCCTTTCCCAGTGCCTATAAATGCCCGGCACAGTCTGGGATCGAGACACATGGGTCACACTTGGCTTTATGTCAAGGCAGGTTTTGGACCAGGAATGATGGCAGAGGGCTACTCCATTGCAACAATCTTCCCTGGGAAGGGAAACGGATCACTGTGTTGGCTTCTGGTTAATGGGAAACAGTGCATCCCATCACCAGCAATTTTTCTGAGAATAAGCAAGAGTCACAGAAGGGCACTTGCTGTTCTGTTGAACTTCAGGTTTATTGCTTTCAGGTAGGGAGAGAGGCAATTTCTCACCTGAGCATAACAGATAACTGGTGAATGTCAAAGGGGGCAATATACATAACCAAATGGAAGCCCCCAATTTCTTCCTGTTGCAGCATCTTCTAAAAAGTCACAGAAAAGGCAAAAGACATCGTGTTCAGAAGTCCACTAGTCAATCCATAGCCTCTGACGACTGAAGCAAAAGTTGTCCCAGAGGAGCAACAGTCACAGAAATACAAAACATTCCTTCAGTCACAGCCTGTTCCTTGTTAGTGGAGCCTGCAGGTCTCCACGTGTTGCAGTTTGCTCCTTGGGAAATTTTCAGCTTTTTACAGGAGTCAGTGACAAAATTTTGCAACACAAGATGATGGGTTCAAAACAGAAACCAGCCGGATATTCACCAGAAGCACAGTTTCCGACTCGGCACAAGCCCCCTTCGTGGTTACAGCTACCTGGTCCATATGCATTTCCTGTACAAAGAGGCAGCAAGTTGGTAGGTAAAGAAGCTGGTAGGTAAAATGCATGGGGTTTTATTTAACACAAGGGTGCCCGATCAGCCAAGGCAATACTGAGAGCTGTATGGAGCCTGGGCATGCAAATCTTAAAGAGTATGCCCAGGATTCCTGTGTTAAAGAATACATTATATTATCTGTATTTGTTGCCCCCTCCCTCTTCTTCCCCCTAAAATAAATTAATTAATGAAAAAATCCTGAGGCTCAAAGCCAACCTCACGTAGCATTTTCTCATACAATCATTTTTTTTTAGGGTATTATGAAAGATCTTGCACTGGAGGTTGGTTCAGTTGCCGTCACCCTACCGAGGAAACAATTGCAGTCCGAGAAAAAGAGGAAACACTTCTCCAAGGGCTCCAGAAATGAACACCAGAGCAGAGGTAAAAGACACATCCTCTAAAGTTTGCCCACATACTCTGCCTAGAAAGACAGAGCAATGTCCCATTTCCAAAGCTATTTCCCTCCTTATTCCCCTAGGGATGGAATTACACATTTTGCCAAAGTGTCTGACCTATTCCTTCATCCAGAAACTTAAGGACACCTCCCACCTTCAGTATTTATAATACACTGATGTGATTGCGTGGCTATGAAAGCTTATTCCTATACCCAGCTGCCTCCATTTACCACCCTTGGCCTTCCTGGTCTTACCGTGAGCAGTCAGCGAGATGAAGATTAAAAAGAGCCAGAGGATCCCCATTGCTTTGATTCTGCTGGAAAGCAGCAGGGCTGAGCTAGAGATTTTGCAGCAGCCTCTGTATGCCATTGGCATGCTGGGGAGCATCCTGGAAGAGGCAGGGTGCAGGCAGGAATCAGTTATAATCCCGTCTCCAGCGTAGCGGTCGCTGCTCAGAAATCCTGCTCGGTGTCGTTCTGACCCAGCGATGCCGCTCCAAACAATGTCGACTCGTTTTACAGGCCCTGATTATCGGCTTCCCCGCTTCCTGTTCCTGGCACTTGGCATTTTTGGACTGGTAGATTGCCAAATGTCGACAGCGAAGAGCCTGGAGAGCTGATGAGCTGCAGGGTGGCAACGTACAAAGACTGAGGAGCTGCAGTGAGAAGAGCCACATAGGCTGAGTGATTCATTTCTGCCTGACCTCCTTTGGATTTTTATTCTGTCTGAAACCTGGATGTAGTTTTCCTGCCAAAAAGTCATTGCAGCTTTGGCTTCTGAGGAATTTGGGAGGCCTCATTCCAGAGCGTGATGACCACACAGTGCTGCTCCACACCGCTGGTAGAGGAGGTAGCTCAGTACCACCCCTCTTGGTGGTAATTATGTGATAGATGGGCAGCTTTTGATGTAAAATCAGCATTAGATATGTCAGCTGCCCTCACTTGGCCCTTCAACCCTATTAAAGTAGTTATTTCTGTGGATACTTCCTAAACTGGACAGCTGAAAGACCCAGGTTAAAAAAAAAAGAACACTTTTTCCTGAGAAAAAAAACAAGAGTTATTCACATGCACTTGATAAAGTCATTTAATCTTCTGGATTTGCAGCCATGAAGATAATGATTCGCAGAGGTGCCTTGTGTGAATTATAGAATCACAGAATCATTTTTGTTGGAAAAGACTTTTAAGATCCTCAAGCCCAAATGTAAACCCATCACCACCATTCCTGCTAAACCATGTCCCTAAGTGTCTCAGCTACACATTTCTTGTCACTTGAGATGTTTAGTTATTGGATATTTCCACTTGAGATCGGCAGAAAGCCAAGTGTGCTACCCTGGGTCAGCTCAAGGGACCCCAGATGTAAGTGGGCAACTGAGCCTGTCCTTATAAAGCCAGGAAGACCAAAAGTCAGAGATTTCCCTGAATGCTCTATAGCCTTTTGAGTGAAATACATCACACCGAGGGAGCCCCTGCAGCTGCAGCAGAACTGCAGTGTCCTTCACTGCCCATCCAGGATCCTCCAGCCCTGTGACCAGCCGGTCTGATGGGACAGACACCCAGACAGAGCCAAGGTGACAAGTTGGTGATCCCACCAGGAGAGTCCTGGTACCCCCAGGATTATTCTTTCTACAAATACCCCTGAAAGAGATGCTCAGAGACCCTTTATGATACATAGATAATTCTAATCTGCCTTGCTGGTGAAGACCACATCTGCACACATCTGGTAAATTAAACACAGAGGTGCAAGTGTTACTGAGGTCTCAGTTGCCCATTCTGGCACCCCTTGAACACACAGATTGTGAGGCTGCAGCTTCTTCTGTAATCTCGTGGCAGGGGAAAATAGCTGAATTTTTCTGTGTGAAATTTGCTCTCCCTCCAACCACCAGGGATATAATTCCTTCAAATAAAGAGCCGGGAATGTGCTTTAGCAGGTGTCTAGGAATGCACACACAGCACCGAGTTCTGCTCCGTTGGGCTTTACTCATTTTATTGGTTACAGATGACATAAGGGTTCAAGCCTGTATGCAGTCTATAATCACCGGATGCCAAGAAGTGGCAAACCCGAGAGGTGTTTTGCAGATTTCTAGATTAGTTACAGCATTTGCTACAAAGCCATAGCAGAAGTGAAAAGCATATCAACCGTGGAGACAACCGCATTCCCCTTATATTCATTTTATAATGGATATAACTGGATATAAACGGTTAACTGGAAAACAGGAACAAATAGACCAAAGAAAGAGGAAGGAATGATCTTTAGCATTTAAGAGATGTGATTCACCAACAGACTGTTTCTTTTTGAAACAGGTTAGTGGGGGCGATATTTTCTTGCTGCTTCTTTACAGCATGTAATTAATGGTCCAAAGCATTGCTGAATAGCATATTCATCTAAGAAGCAGTGTCCCCATCGGCACACTCCACCCGCACGCATGCATCTTCTTGTTTCCTGGGCATTTCCTGCAGGAAAAAAGAAATATATATATATACATGAAAGGCCAATTTATGCAGAAACCACCGGATCAGATATAGGGAAGAAACCTGGGCTATTACCAGGCACAAGAGGTGACCTCACAGCTCAGTTCATCCAGATGTGAAATATTTGCAAACAGAAACAAAATGATATACCGGTTCTTAATGATTTTTGGAGGTTGAAAAGGATATGTCTTGTCCAAGGCTTCTCAGCGGAATTGTGGTAGAGTTTGGGTCTTTATCCCAGGCTTCTGCTCTACTAGTAAGCAGAGTTTTTAAGCTCTACTCCTTGGAGAAAGCTTTTAAGTCTTATCTCTGAAGCGTCCCTGGTATCTCCTTTACTTAAACTCATGGATTTTGTTCACTAATACCCAGAAGACTCTTGTAACAGTAGAGCACATCTAAATTCTTGGTTTGCCCTATAAGTGCATCCTTGTGGCATCCAATATTTACCCTGTCACTTGCAACCTTCACAGATGTGCTCTCAATCTCCGGACACTTCCCACCACACTGACCCACTCTGCCCACCCCTTCACAGCATCCTCAGATGCTCCTTGCTCCTGTTTGAGTGGTCCCTCAAATGGAGATGCCACTTTCTCCAAGAGCCTTGTTAAGCTCTGAGTACCCACCACACTTCAAGCTTCCAGGGTGGGTGAAGTCTCCATGTCTGCAAAATACCTGAGATCTCCTTCTGCAGCCCAGCACTTTCCTTCCTTACCTGGAGGATTCAGGAGGATGATGGCCAAGACAAGCCAGAGGAACTCCATCGCTGCGAGGTGTCAAGGTAGCAGCACGGATGGGAGAGGGGGTTTGTGCCTGGACAGTTCTGCTCTGCTTGAAAAGCTCTGCTGGCAGGAGGGGCAGGAATTACTTGTGCTCAGGTTTCATGCACTCCGTAAGCAAATTTGTCTGATGTTGTCCTGCCCCCACAACCCCAGTTGAAGCTATGGACTATTTGGTTCCTGAAAGATATTAATCTTGGAGGAAGAGAAAAATCAACGTCTGATGCAGCCAGATGGTCATTCCCAGGTGAGCCTGCTCAAGCTTTGTGAAATGCAGATTTTTTCTGCCTTTTCTCTTCAGGCCTTATAGCTTTTTAAGTGTTTTTCTACTCCAATAATGAAGCACAGTCTTGAGTTTGCATTCAGGATCCCCCAAGCAGGAAGAGAAAACCTAACTTCTGTGGTGTGGACAAGCTCCTCTCCATAAAGTATGAATGTCTGTGTGTGGCTTTCTGCATACAGCCAAATGACTGTGACATTCTGGAGTGGAAATGGGGTGTAAATGAATCTGTCTGCAAATAGAGTAAACGATCCAATATCTAAGATCCTCATTGCAAAAACTTGTTAATATAGATGCACCATTGCATTAGACACCAGGGGTTCCTAATCCTGAATTTTGAAGTTGAAAATTTATTACAAAAACATTGGCAAAAGAAAGATAAGTTATTCAGTATCAGGGTTTTGACAGGGATAGTTCTGGAATAAGCAAGATCCTTTCCACTCTTTGGCGGAGCTGCGGTGTACAACTGCCTTCTTGCGTGTTGCTGGCACCTCCTTCCAGACCTCGGTAACCCAGGTCCATCGAGAGCAGCCAGCACACTTGATACTCGCCTGGGATCTGATTAGAAGTGATGAACACTTGCTTGGAAAGTCCCACCACTGGGCCATGTCCCCCAGCAGCTTGCGTGCCTGCTGAGCCATGGGTACATGCAGGTGGGGTTCCGGTTCCTTCTGTCCCTTTCATACGCTCAGAACATTCCACACTTTGCGTACAATGTGCCTTTGTGGGTGGATTATCTGCTTTCATGGGAGGCCTTTCATCATCGGTCACAGTGTTGGTCCCTTGAAGGGTTTCTGTGGGAGTTGTAGGGACCTTTTAAGAATTTCTTGTGTGCTTTATCTGCACACAAGTCCTGATTTGGGGCTAATAAGGAGACTCTACGCTTTGCTGATTTCTGTCTTATGATGCCTCAGTGAATCTTCTAGCAAACCCATAACTTGATTTGACTTCTCTCCCTGGAACAAGAGTGAAAAGGCTCTAGCCATCTTCCATCCCTCATTTTCACTTCTCCTCCCAAGTGCCGATGTGTTGGTGAGGGCATGTTTTTAACTCCGTCAATTCTTGTGTGTCCTTGCAAAGTCCCTTTGACTCTTTGGTGGTATCTCTATTCCAGCAAATTAAACACCACCATCCAACGCTCCCTTACTTTTTCCAGAATAGGAGGGAGGACTTGGGGCAAAGTTGGTGGTCTGAGCCAACAGATAGCTTACCAAGGACAAAGCTGACAGTTAAACACAGGCAAAGATTGTGTCCCAGTGGCTGTGCCCTTGCACTGGCACTATATAATTCACTGATATAGACTTAGCCCTGGTGTCTCAGTGAAACGGAGATGAACCAACTTCCTGAGAAGGCCACGTGTGAGGACACAGTAGTGTTGTGAGATGTGCAGCTGCTGAAGTGATGAGAATTAGGAAGTACCCAAGGTATGGAGTTGAAGGTCTCAAGGGTCAGGTACTTTTTACATTTTTTCTCTCAGAAAGAGGGCTCAGTATGGTAATAAATCACATTGTGATCCACTTTGATTCACTTTTAAGTCACAGACAGCCGAGTACTCTTTAGAAACGAGCCACAAACAAGACATGCCAATGTAAGAAAGCAATTTTATTATCACTGCCATTATAATGCTTATTGCAGACAAGGAAAATATCCCAAATTCCGAAGTTTTCAGGACACCACACCCTCAGTTCACTTTATTCTATATACCTGCAACAGATCATGATGTAATTTTGGCAGGTCCCGATCTCTTCTTGCTCAAAACCACAGTCATCGTATCGGCATATCCCGCCTCTTGCCAGGCACCAGGATGAATTCCAAGTCAGTGGAGTGCTCATCACTTCTCAAAAGAGATGCAGTGACTTGGGAAATAGTGTTTTTTTAAGTTGCTACCATGATATCAGATCAAAGGACAAGAAAGACTAATCAGATGTGATAGTGAGGTGCATTTATGTGTGGGAAGACTCGGAGGAAGCAGAAACTGCAGCCTGTTTATATTTTTACTAGATTTGTGTAGGCCTCAGAGTAAGCCATAAATCAAGAGGTTTCATTAAAAAACAGCCACATGTTCTTTTCTCATGAGAAAAAAAAAAAAAAAAACATTAATCTCCCTTCTCACCACTTTCTTTTATGAAAATCTGAACTTTTGGATATACATATATTAATAAAACAGGGTTGATGAAAAAAATAATAATTAAAAAAATAGGACCTGGCTCAAACACTGGATTTTCACCATCTGTTCTGTGAAATTCCTAGCACATCCCTGAAATGGTTTCAGTTCAGGATAACTGCTGCTATTTCAAACAGTTTCCAGGTATAGTTGGGGAGCTGGCACAGATCAGGGATTGCTCCCAAAGGCTCTTTGGATTTAGCCTCTTGTTCTCGATAAGAAGAAAGTTTAATACGACAGACATGGCCAGATTGTGACGTTTGCCCATTGGGGCAAAGAAGCTCTAGGACTGCTCAGTTTACTACTGTAGATACAACCTTTCTGACATTGAACAGACAAGACAATGTACCAAATTTTCTGAGTGAGCTGCCCAGTTTAGGAGGTGCAAGGGTCAGGGAAGGCCTGGGCTCCGTCCTCAGGTTGCTCTGGCCAGCACTGTGATCTTGGGCTCTGGAGTTACCAGGAAAACCCAGGTGTTCAGAGCTAAATGCGCTCAAATGCTTTGTTCAAGCAGAGAACAACCGAGTTTCCCAAGAGGAGTCTGCTTATTGAATGCTTTTTTCACAATAAAAATAAAACAAAGCAAAAAACAGGCAGCTCACCTACTGGGAATTATCCTCTCAAAGCTTTTGGTTGGATCTCAAAGCTTTACATGAGAAATTTTAATGATCTATGTCTTTATTTCTGTGATTTTCTTCCTGTTTGCAAGGGTCTTAGAGCTAGTGTTAGGGTTAGGCCTAGGGCTAGGGTTAAGAAAGAGAAAGTCTAGAGCCCCATGGGCAGTGGGGCTGGAAAGGGCATGCCAAGGAAATGGCCTCAGTTGCAGCGGGGGAGGTTCAGGCTGGATACTAGAAGAAAATTCTACATGAAACAGTAGACAAACATCAGAACAGGCTGTCCCTGGCAGTGTTCAAGAAATGTGTAGATGAGGCACGTAGAGACATGGTTTAACAGCATGGTGTTGAGGGGCTTACAGTTGGACTCAGTGATCTTGAGGGTCTCTTCCAACCAGAATGATTCAAAGATTCTGTGAAAATTTGAATTTGTGGAGGGCAAAGATCACTGTGGTCACAGACACAGAGAGTCCCAGTGTTGTTGTCACACCCAGACACTCTGCAAGTGTTTCCATCTGGAAGATTGTGAAGATATGTATGGTGAGGCTCGTCCAAGGAGGGTCAATCCAAGCCTTATGACCTATAGAAAGGCTTTTATGTGCCTGAAAATGTGTTGGCTTGTCTCAGCTCTATCCATTGGTCTAATAGAAGAGGTCCACCCTGCCTCCACAAGCCTTTCCTTGCCAGCACACTGGACTCTGCCAACAGCTACAGGTTTTCTTTAGACATTGATACAAGGATAGCGGATACTGTCTAGTAAAGGAGAGAAGAAGACTCAAAGGGCTATACCTTCCCTTCCATCATTGCTCGGGGAGCATGTGTACCAGAAGTAGATGTTGTGCATCGCCTTGTCAAGTGCTTACTCTATATAATTGTGTAATTCCAAAATATATCTTTGATTCAAATTTTCCTCATTTATCTGTCAGTTTACATCCTCAACCAGACAGATCTGACAGGAAAAGAAATCAGCATTTAGGACTGGCATATTGCTAGGCATAATCAGGTGATATTAGGTCAGAGAAGAAATAATTCTTTCACATATAGGGATAAAACATGCATATTAAAAAAAAAGTTCATGGAATTACAACACTCTTCGAATTTTTTGAAGACGCTATAGATGGGCCTTTTCATCATTTCTTTTGCATGAAACATTCCTGTCACTGAGTTTTCTTCACAGTATTCACATATAATGTGAAGTATTCACATATAATGTGAATTTCAAGAACATATGTTCAAATGCTTGTGCAAACATAATCTTGTTAATAATCAGCAGTAGTCTGGGAAGGTTGAACTCTCAACCAGTCGGTAAAGATGTACAATAAGGTAGGTATTTGACAGAGCTATAATATTTGTGCAACAGAAGCAGCTCATTCAAAGAAATCATGACTTTCTTCTACCATTTCCAAAACTGTAGTGCATTTCCAAAAATACAAGTATTTGTGTAGCTTACACAAATACTATGTGTAAGCTTATTAATGTGTAATACATTTGTATTTATTTCAACAGAGATGTTTAGGCCTCTTAATCCAGCTGCAATGCCAATAACAAGTACAGTATTCAACAGTAACGTCAGTGAGGATAGTTACAGAAAACTCACTGTTTCTATCACTTTAATAGAAGAAAAATAGACCATTTTACAAAATGTTCCTGTTATTCTGCATCCCGAATTACCAAGGATAGTTTTATTTGGGCCTGTTTTGGAGCAAGGGTAGGATGATCTCATAAAAATTTTATCAAGAAGAGCTTTCTCCACAAAATAAACACACAAATAGACCAGTTTGTATTCTCTGCTCTAGCTTTGCACTGATGACTAGTAACCAGGAATGCGTGGGTTCTTTGTACTGAAGGCACATCCTGAAAGCTGCTGAGCTCCTCAAAAGACCCTCTTTGATGATGAATATGTAATGAGGAATAGAGTACACTAAGGATTTTCCAGAATGGGTCTTACTGTGTGTAAGAAGGTGGATAAATAGTGTGCATTCTGCCTCTTTCCAGGGATCTTTGATTGCTATACTTGTTATTTAGAATTTAGTATTTATGTCCTTGGATATGTGGAGGAAGAATCATGCTACCTCAAGTAAATTACATACTTCATATGTTGAGAAAGGCGGACAGTTTCTCTATAACACCAGGAAGAAAACTTCCTTGTCTTCCATTCCATGAATTTCTCTGGGTTTTTGCAATTCAGTGAGGTCGTTTTTGCACTTCTTTGCAGGACTTCCATTCTTTGTAAGGACAAAGTCACAGCTATTACTGGAGACATTTGATTTGTAAAGGAACACAGTGACCATCCTTATCTTTACAAATATGGAAGCTTGATGTAGTGTCTATAATGAAAAGGGTTTAAGTCAAAACAGAAAACGTCATTATATCAACATATGAACCAGTGATACCCTCATATATAGGAAGTTCCATGAAGCTCTATCTCTGAAAGACACAAGGAAGGAGCATATGCATAACCAAATCTTTAAGGAAAGGAATTTGTGACTTAACAGCTTGAAAAAGAAACAACTGAAGGAGGGATATTAAAAACGTATGAAGAAAATAGATAAGGAATGATTGCTCATTATATTTGCAGTATGGAATGAAATTATGAAGCAATAGGTTTTGCAGCATAAATATCTGATTTAAAAGGAAAAAGCAAGTGAGATCATTTAAACACAAAGACATCTGTGGTTAGAAGTCTCGAGCTGCTAGGTCTTCAAAGCCAGGAGGATATACCAAGTTTCATAATGATATGGTTGTGATATTTATTGCAGAATAGTGCAGAAACACTCTGATCCATGCACATAGCTAGAAGGACACTGCTTAGAATATTTCTAGAGAAATAGATAATAATTTTTCTCGCTTTTCTAATCTCCTTTACAAATGTTGCCTGCTCAGACTGGGTTTCTACCTATGCAGCAGATTTTATGATATCGAGAGCAAATTCAAAATGCAAGAAAAGGTGCTGAGCAGACTTATGAATGGAAACGGAAATCACTGTAGGCAACACGATGTAAAGTGCCTTTGAGCAAGCAAAGGCCTATAGAAGAATGAAATTCTCAATTGTGAAGCAGAATCAAACTCCATGAGCCCCAATTATAGGTCTCTTACTCCCAAATCCAAAGGCGGCCTTTCCAGTGATTTTTAGAAGCCTCATGAAGACCTCAGAGGACTCTAAGAAAATCTTGGTACAATTAGAGAAAATAAAAGGTAACCATTGGTGAAGAGTTTCAGATTATATGTATGTTGTGACGGGTAGGAATAGAACAGTCTTTGGGTTCTTCCAAGCTCCGGGACTGCAATGCTGCAGGCAGACCTTNGTTTCAGATGATATGTATGTACCCATCACAAGATGGGTAGGAATAGAACAGTCTTTGGGTTCTTCCAAGCTCCGGGACTGCAATGCTGCAGGCAGATCTTGCTAGTGGACAGCAAGAGGTTCTCCAAAACCCAGACATCTACTTATGGCTTAAATTTAATGGTGGTATCTGGCCCAGTTAGCAGGGACAGGCGATATGTCTAGCTCCTTCCTTCCCCAAAATCCTTTCTCCAAGATGGGGAATCAGCAGGAGGGTGGGAGAAGGGAAACCAGAGTATTAAGCACACTATAGGTAACTTCCCTGGTGTATTTTATTTGAGCAATGCAGAGGTACAGTTCTACCTGCTTCCCACCACACACAAAGGAAAGAAATTGTGATTTTGGGATAAGAAGAGGCAGGTTATTTCTGTGGTGCCTTCTTTCAGCAGTGTCATAAAGTGGCATAAAGAGACTTCAAAAAGTCTTAAAAGCCAGCACCAAGTACTGGTTTCTGTGGGACAATTCTGGTTTGACTTTTTGTCACTGCAGATTGACTATTCACATCTGATATTGCACTGAGAAACAGGGATTGGATTTAATGTAAAGAGCTTAACAGGATGGTGGAGTATAGTATACGCATACTGACCTGTGTGGGGACCTGCATCGCTTGTAGACTTCAAAGCCAGGTTACTCAAGATGGTTGGTAATGCACTTGGAGAAAATCAACATGGTTTTGGTGATAGAGAAGTGAAAGTAGCACAGGAATGCCTGAAAGTCCTTGGTGATGATTTACCAGAGGGTCTAAGGTGCTCCTGAAATGTTTGCAGTGTCTGTGTAAGCCTTGCTGGATGGAGTTCAGTGTGTGACTGTCTCTGAGGTCTATCTGCAGCCAGGAACCCACAAGAAATAACTGGGAGACATTAATAAAAGTATCATCACATCCCCAGCAGAAAAGGCAGCTGAGGTCCACTTCACAAGGGACTTGTGCTACTCCATGAAAGATTTTTTTCAAAGTAAAATAAGGCATAAAGTCTTTTCCTGGGCTTCTTCCTCCAAGACATCCTGTATTCACTTTACTGTGGTGTCAAACGCCCTCTCATCCTTGTTCTTTTCCAGCCTTGGAAAGCAAGAGGTTTTAGCACACCTGTAAGATAAGCAGTCAAGAACAGACCCATCTCATCTGGGCTGTTGGCCCGGCTGTGTCACCCTCTAGGTAGAAGAGAAGATGGATGGAAAGCTTTTAAATAACGAAGATGAAATATTCCTTTGCATCACCATAAATTACAATCTATTTTATCATATAATGGCCATTCCCAAGATTGCCACCTTTTTTGAATTAATTTGTCCTGTCCCTATTCCACTGAATGTATGATTTTCTAATATCAGAAACAACAGGGTCAAGAATGTAAAACAAACATTTTTTTTTTCTGCAGTATCTGTTAGTCTGAAAAGGAGGAATGATAGATTTAAACATCCCAGAGAACTGAAACTTGGCCTCCCACATTCTGGCTACAGAGCTATCAGACAAAAAAATTAACAGCTTCCTCTTTTTCAACAGTATTGTATGAAATAGTCCTGAAAAATGTTCCTTACATAGGAACATAGGAATTGTTTTATTGCTGCTATTTTAGTAAATGAAAGTTATATTTACAATTTGTCTTGTTATAACAACAACAACAAATGGTAAAGAACAAGTCTATCCCTAATTTTTATGCTCGGGTACCTCTTTTCAGATCTCCAGATACATATGGACTTAAATACTTAGCTTGGTGTATCTTGGTTTATTATTTTTCTTTTTTTGAGAGACTGAGCTAAGATACCACTGAAACTTGGTAAAGCAGAGTAGAAGCTTTTTTCCCTCTATTTTACATAAATCAAACAAATTAAATCATCCACATATCTGACTTCAGAGAAGTTGGGAATATTTTATAAATGATTTTTATGTATTTTTGTTAAGTCACCATGACAACTGATAAGAGCAGAAGGTTCATAAAATATTAATTAAAATAAAATAAAACTCAATTTTAACAAAATATGAAGCCTCCTCAATCTTAACAAAATATGAAGCCTTGTCCTTTGTATGAGAAACAGAAATTTTGCACATTGTCAGGACAACATGTCTTAATTAGCTGTATCTGTAGTAGATAAAATAGGATTTTTTCCCCCAAGCCAAGCTGCTGCATGTAGCATCATGAGAAATATATCTGGAAGAATAACAAGAAAAATATACGCTCATCATTGGAAATGCAAAGAAAAAAAATACATATTTAATATGTATATTTTTTATTGAGGCATCTTAAATGACCCTAAGTTAAAGAGCAGAGAGTAGGAACACTCCATCCTTTTCATTTCTCTAGTTTTCGGGAACATGGAATATTTCTTTATATTTCTTACAGCACCTGTATTTTTTAAAGAAGCAGCTTCCAGCCAGATACTCATTTACATTGCAGTAATGTCTGCAGCTACCGCTTTTCAAAGCACACTGGATAGTGTCTACTATTTGCAAACTCCTGCTGCCTGCACATAAAACAAAACAAAATAAAACAATTAAAAACACATTTTGTACTGAGATGAGAAAAGATAGACATACAATATTATTAGATCAATGAGTTACTGGTTAGGTTACCAGCAAGTAATCTAAAACCTGTATTACATGTGTAATTGAATTTCTGGATGACTCATCAAACTGGGAAATGGAAATTGGTTTCATTTGGACTGAAGTGAACTGGGACTTTTCCAAGTATTTGCCATGAGTTGAAAAAAAAAAAACAAAATAAATTTATTTCACTTAACATTAAAAATGCTACTCATGTTTTGAAATGCAGCTTTCTGTACTCTGCAGATGCAGGGAAATGAATGTGGGGTCTCTAGAAATTCCTCAAGAAGTTGTGCTGTCAGTTTTATGCAGGCTTCTAAGTAGCAAAAGGGGTCACATTTCAGCAAATTTACTGTAGAAAACAGTAGAGGAATAGTCAGCATCTCCACCTGACATATTACCTATATTGTTTTCCATCCAGAATTATTCAACAAATGTAACCCATATTTGCAAACAATTTCAGGTTATTGAAAGGTGCAATTTCACAATCTCCTAAACTGGTTTTAAAGTTCCCTTAAATTGTTCACGAACTTCTGGGCAGTTCTCCTGAACTGTCAGGACTGGTTCTTTTGTACCCAGGCCTGGCTTACCTGGAAAATGCTGGAAAACCAAGAAGAGAAGAGCAATCAGAAGGTATGAGGACATCCTCATGGCTGGAGTTCAGTCTCGGGGAAGATGCACAGAGAAAATGGCTTTACACAGCAGAGAGTTGTCAGGATTTCCTGTAAAGAGACAAATAAAAATGATAGGACATATATAATAATTCCATAAAGTTGTCATTAGCTCACACTGTGCTTTTGTGAGACATGACAGCAAAGGACTCTCCACAAATCCTTAAAAATCCTGTCCATAGAGTGTGGTGAACACCTCCGAGATACTGATGAAAAAAGGGAAAAGTGCCTTCAGGAGGATAGGGTTGTGCTGTAGCTTGGTGCTATAAGGCCCATCCACCTCCATTAATAGAGGACAACCTTTTTTTTTTCATCTTCTGAACCCAAATCTATGTTCTTCCTAATTCATCCCCTACGCCAACAGAAATATGGCCCGAATCTACACCTTATACCTTTCCACTCTGCTCTCTCTACCTTCCTACTTCTCAAGTCAAACTTGCCTGAAAGCTGAAAGTAGTGACAGTGTCTAGATAACTATNGCCCGAATCCACACCTTATACCTTTCCACTCTGCTCCACCTTCCTACTTCTCAAGTCAAACTTGCCTGAAAACTGAAAGTAGTGACAGTGTCTAGATAACTATGTCTCCCAGACTCTGTTCTTGCTCATTTTACTTTCAGATACCCTGGAAAATATCCAAGTGGCTTGTGAACCCGTTCAAGTCAAACCAGCGCAGACCTCAGGTCATTTTCCTTCCCTACTCTCATGTCCCTCAGAGCACGCATCTGCCCATCATCAGAATACAAAAGATAGGAAGAACTCACACCTCAGAGGAAAATAGCAGATTGATAAGGAAAATTATGGTCTTCTCACATGGTTTCATTTAGAGTGTGTCATGCATCTAATGGAAAACATATGTGCCAATCAGAACACGTCAACCTGAAATTCTTCAGAGAAAGATTATTTGGCATTTAAGCAAATGTATGTGAAAATTGCCAGAAGTTCTTTCAAAGGCTGAGGATGTCCCACTGTTCTTCCATGCCTCAATTGCTCGAAGTTAGTACCTTCTCCAAAGAACAACATGTTACAGCAATCGAATTAACTACCTCATTTCGTGCTATAGGTTCCAGAACTTCTTATTCTTGGAACTTGCTGAATGATTAAAAAAATCATTTTGCTACTAAAACAGCAAGACTTTGTCATCTTAGAAGTGGCCAGCACTGTGGGTTCTTTCACCTTTTGTTTGAAGCCACTGTTCTAATTCAGAGTGCTCATTCCGTTCTTTTCAACATGCTTGAGGGATGCCCATAAAGTAGAAATATTTGTCCAGCCTCTGCTCCAAGGAGCCCTTGACTCTTTTATCTCCACATAGTTTAGATCTAATATATTTCAGTATCTTCGTCCAGCTAAGGATTTTCTCCAAATCACTGGAAGGTGGGAGAATATACTGAAGAAATTATAAGTTTCTCAGTTCCTAAACTCTTGCCTGGACAAGAAGTGACCGGTCAGTTCTTGAGACTGGCTATTGAGCTAAATAAACCTTTCATTTGAGCAAGCTCAGCCATTCTCATTTTCTTGCCTTGAGGTATCTGTTGGTAAAAGTCTGCAGAGTAANCCCTTGACTTTTATCTCCACAGATCTAATATATTTCAGTATTTTCGTCCAGCTAAGGATTTTCTCCAAATCACTGGAAGGTGGGAGAATATGCTGAAGAAATTATAAGTTTCTCAGTTCCTAACTCTTGCCTGGACAAGAAGTGACCGGTCACTTCTTGAGACTGGCTATTGAGCTAAATAAACCTTTCATTTGAGCAAGCTCAGCCATTCTCATGTTCTTGCCCTGAGGTATCTGTTGGTAAAAGTCTGCAGAGTAAGAGGGAAATGAGTCTTTTGCTGTGAACAAACCTAAGGACCAACCAAATCTGAATTGGGTCTGAGATGGTGGATGGTAAATATAAGGTAAGCCAGCAGATCACTGGGTTGGCTTGTTTTCCCAGATCACTGAGACTTAAATGACAGTTTGTATTTTATCTGAGAAAAGGATCTTAGAGCAGTCAGGCCTGAATAACCAGCTAAAAGATATTCTTCCTAGGAAAGATGATTTGAAAAGACTCTCTGTGAGAGGACTTTCTAGTTCAGAAGCAATTTTTGAGTGTATGCTCTGAAGATGCAGTTCCAAATTCCATTCTACAGCTTAGCAGGAAAGGGCAGCCTTTTTATATGTGGGTGACCTGATTTATGTTCTTGAATATGTGCTAACAGGCCAATTGCAAGAGCCCTGTTTTTCAGGGAACTTTGCCATGTAGCACAGCTGCCCCCAGTGCAGCCAGTTAGTAAAACTGAAATAAGAGATCAAAATGCAGTTGTAAAAGGATGTTTTGCTGATAGATGGCAGTTTCAGATTATATGATGGGGTTCAGGGTGGGATACTAGGTAAAAATAATGAGGATTTGTATACTTATCAACCTATACCCCCAGTTTCACAGCTGTAAAAAAAGCAGAGGATAAGGGAGATTCGTGACCTACCTAGTTTTCAAAATGATCCATCCATATGAAGCTGAATTGTATTACCAGCAGCCATACAGAAATGACTGCTGGTAATTATAGTTATAGTTAGTTTGCAGCAGAAAACACCAGAAAACACCGCTATAGTTATAGTTTCTTTGCAGCAGAAAACACCAGTGTCATTTATTTGCACTCCAGTCTCTGTACTTAATATTTATTGATGTTGTTCTGACCCAGTGGCCTTGATATCAACAATACAAACCTTCCCCTCGGTGCATGTGCATTGTTCTCTGCCTGTCTGGTTTCTCTGTTAGCTTTTCATTTCAAATTTACAGGCGCCATCGAGTCTCCAGGGGTGGCCACGTGGCAGGAACACTGTTTATGTCCATTTTCAGGCATTCCAGGGAAAGGGATGTAACAAAGATGTTGACAGCAAAACTTAAGCTGGCTCAAATTCCTGCTGAAACCAAGAGGAATGTTTCAGCTCAGACAGGATCCAACTGTACGCTCTGTTAGACTGGAGCAGGAAACAGCTTTCTAATACTGCAAACTTATTTTTAAGATTGCAGAATCCAGTTCTGTTCTGTTTAAGGATGGACTGGAAGTGTGTACCTTTTTTATGGGAAATGAGGCAGAAAAGTGGCCCTTGAAATGTGCTGACAGCCTGGTGGAGCAAGCACGCTTTCCTGACATATTCAAAATCCTTCTCTAACATTTCCAGTCGTTGCACATAGATGTCCTCACTGTCAGGACATTAGTTTTTTTCTAAACTCATAATACCCCACAAATTGTGATCAGAAATTTTATCCTAGAATGGAAAACAATTTTGCATTTGTGGATATATTTATTTCAGAAAAGGCCTTATCTCCCAGAGTGCTAAACCTGAGCAACAGAGATGCTATGAAGGTCAGAGCCTTCATAGTTATCCAGAGAGGTCTGGCCACCTCTCCTGAGACTGAAGTCACTTACCTGTATGTTCAATAACTCTTGATGCAAAATGCTGCAGTGTTCAAGGGAAAATACTGTTTCCTGTTCATTCTGTTTACCAGCATACAGGTCAGATGATGGAGATCTTTTGATGAATTTTCAGGCGAGATGTGAAACTGCAGACAGATGCAGAAATTTGAGCACGGTTCTTTTAATCACTGTCATCCACCTTATTAGGCTAATATGATTGGGATATTTTGTGGCTTCTGGTGGAGTACATTTCACTTCAGATATGTGCAAATTTTGTGCAGGATTCCCTCGCCCCACCAAAGATGTATATAGCCTAAAGCTTATATCTGAGCCAGTCACATAGAGTCACTTCCAGGACTAGATACTCTGGCAGACTCACCAGGCACTTGCTTATCCCATTGACTATAAAGAGAAAACAGAGGAGTAATTCATAGGAAGAGATTTTATATTGTTGACCTGTAAGAGATACTGCATGAAAACATTCCTAGGTGTCTAATCTAACATCATCTTCTAGTTTTCCCTTCGAGACCGTGGAGAAATGAGGGGCTGAACCTGCCACACTCCTGCAAAGTGACTCATATGCATTGTTTTTGTGTATTTTTAGCTTTTTTTTTTTCCCACATAACTCACAATAGACATAGAGAAGCCCTTTTCAGTTACATTTATGCACATATGCACTTGAAAAGTGCTACAACAAGCAGTTCTGTCTTTCTCCGCAGTTCATTATGATCCTTCGCTACTCAGTCTCACTGTTCCCTTCTGGACTTTGTCCCATCAGCTTCTCCAACGGTTTTCTGGAAGTGCAGCCCCAAGTCCTGTCACACACGGTTTCTGCTGCTGAATATCTGTATTCTGTGCTGAATACTTTAAGAGCACCCCTCTTCATCTGTCTAGTCTGGTACTTGCTCTATTTCCAAACACATGATATTACAGGAGAAATCCAACTGCCTAAACACAGGCATTTATTTATCTATCTATCTATCTATCTATCTATCTATCTATCTATCTATCTATCCATTCATTCATTCATTCATTCTGCCCGGCCCCTATTTGTTACTCCACAAGGGTCTGAGCATCCTGTAGACCATGTGTCCCATGCAGATATCTCGGATTCCTTAGGAATTCTCAATAACGAGCATGTTTACACTAATGAAGCCTACCTGAGGGTGCGATCCAGCTTAGAGATGTAAAGTAGGTGTTTCTGTACATGTCTATGTACCCGTTGGTACAACAGTAGAGCCCTGGAGTGTCTTGAAATGATGCAGGTGTGCTATGGAAATATATTACATAACTGTATAGTTTACATCACAATAGATTATGTTGTGTCACAACATGTACGTGGAGTAAGGTCCTGATGATACTTTATATTCTTTCTAGATGCTTGGCCTTGACATCTTCATTATTATTTGCAAGCAAGTAACAAGTGCATCTACATCTGTGTGATATCATAGTTTGATAGATACTGAAGATTTCAGGTATCTCATGAAATATGCTATTTCCTTCCTAACATCCTTTTTCCAAACCTTTATACTATTATAAATAAGGTCAGGCTTTTGGCTAATTCAGACAGCATTGCACCCTGATTGCAGCCAAATTCTGCTGATGTGCATCACCAAAACGCAAATCTGGATCAATGTTTGGGGAATGCAGCCAATTCCCATTATTTTTCAGGTCTTCGATTAGTCTAGAAGCATCCCAGGTTTTCTGGCTAAAATCTACAAAGTGAAAGAGAAGTCCTCTCATCTCACACATGCAACTCTAAGACTGAAGAGGTGGCTGGGACACTTTATCTACCACCAGACCTTCAACAACCTGAGTAGAAATCAGTTTATTTGAGCACTCAGTTTCCACCCTCACAACTGTATTTTCCTCCGTAGTTCTTCCCTAGAAGTTGCAGCATGGATGCAGGCAAATTCTGGGAATACCCAGTAATATCCAGTGTTTTCTGTGCTCCCTTCAAAAGAGATGACCCAACATACAAGCTGGTAGGGTTGATACCCATATAGCACATTTTTAAAGCTATGGATTTTGGTAATTTAGGTAATGTAAGTGAGGGAAGTGGGTAAAGACACTAGTGTACAGGAAATCTCTATTAGCACAGAAGGGAGAATAGTAAGATCTGTTCCAGAGCAAAATAAAAAAAGAAAAGAAAAAGAAAATAATAAAAAAGTAATAATAATAAAACCACTAAAAGGTTTGTCTATGTTCTGTAGATTAAGAAACTACTATCTTCCAAAGACAGATTATCCTAACTGCCTCACACACATCAATCAGGATACTGCAGCTTTGCAGTTTCTGGAGCCCATGAGCTGGTTCATGGCTCCCTCTTGTGGGAAGTGTTGGAAAAAGTGCCCGAAAAAACATTCTTGTGGGAACTGGTGGCTCAGAGGGAAGGAGATGGCTCTTTTCTGCACCTTCAGACTTGCTCATTGCCTCTGCAGTTCAGGTCAGCCTTAACCACAGCTTTAACTATATCCACTGCAGAAAACATTTACATTTATTATAGCTCACTGATAACATTCCTTATTCATGCATTGCATTTTTTACTTACATATATTAATGATTGTCTCATTTTTTTGCCCTCAGTCAGCAAGGATAAGAATCAATTATGCATTGAAAGCATTGTACATTTATATTAAATAGATTATTTTCTTAAGATTATGCATTGAAATTATGCATTGAAAGCATTGTACATTTATATTAAATAGATTATTTTCTTAAGAAGGAAAGAGACATACTAGGAGACAATGTCAGAGTTCTAGGTTTAAAATCTTTAACATGATCTCTGGGGTAAGCAGAGGCTGTAGGCAAAGATGCCAGAATCTGAGACACTAAGTGGAAAGTAGAACAGAAGGGAATGATGAGGGATGAAAGGATGAAGGTGGAGCAAAACCACAGACAGAATGAATATGAAATCCCATGCTGAAAAAAAAAGGAAATGGGAATTAAAAAGGTGGATGTCCTGCTACTCTGCATCTATCTGGTCCTAAAGGAGGCTCAGGTGAAACAGCACATTCATGAAAAAGATGCAGCAACAGCTGCTTTTGAGAAAACAATTGATTTCTGACAGCTAACAGTCTCTTTTTGGCCGAACATATGACAAAAAGAGGCAATACGCCAGTGCGTGGGAGCGCACCCAATGCTGAAACCCCAGCATGTCCAAAAGGACCCCTGAACAGTCTGGGCCACATCAGCCCTCACTGTATCCAGAATGTAGGCAGGAGCGGGTCGAGCCAGGCAGGAGTCGAACCTGCAGTCTCCTGATCCGTAGTCAGGCAGGTTATCCATTGCGCCACTGGCCCTGCTTTGCATGGATTTGGATTCTCCACCTGCGCCCCCTCCAGACCTTTTCCTTGTGCCAGTCCTGGCCCCCAACAGCTTCCTACGGTAGCCCAGATTGGGAGTGTCTGGACACCTTTGGGGTGCTGCCCATGACAAGAACTTCTCCATCACCAAGGTCATGGTCTGTGTCCAAGTGCTGCATCCCACCACCCCGACCTCGTGGCGCAAGGGTAGCGCGTCTGACTCCAGATCAGAAGGTTGTGTGTTCAAATCACACCGGGGTCAGGCTTGCAGCTGCACTGGGTTCCCGTTCCATTGCCTGTGCTTTTCCTTTGAGCTAGTTTGCATTAGGTGCAAGACCAGCATGGCATCCCTGGTGCAACTGTGAGTGTGCACCAGCCTTTAGACAGGTGCATCTGGTGCATCCAGTCTTTAGACTGGATCATCCTTACCTGTACCCAGAACCAATCTCTTCACTTGATGAATCTTCTGCCTCCTGGGACATGTCACAGATTTCCTGGTTCCATCTCGGAGCGAGTCTCTTGCCTCCTCACTGCTCCAACACAGCCTCACCTATGTGTATGCTCTGGACCTGGAAAGTCCTTGCAAAAAGCCTGATGCTCTCCTTGTTTGTCCTGTCTGATAGCACAGTTTGCTCACTTTGTCCTGCAAGAGCAGCAGAGACCCCCATTTACCCTTCCCTTACTTGGTATCCAGGAGAGG
>VWPW01027380.1:0-174698 GCA_013389825.1 Crypturellus undulatus
ACCCAGCTGTAAGTTTCACGTCCTACCTTCCATCACTGCCAGTCCTATTGCTGTTTGGCTTTGCTTTTAATTTCTACCTGTCTTATGACTGACTATAACGAAGCACTGAGGCAGAGAAGGGACTGAGCCATGACTAATAATGTGAACACTATAGTACACTCTGTGACAAGTATCTGTCAACACCAAATAGGAAGGGGTCATAGGACTAAGTTGGCTAATAATAAAGTGTTGACTACAGAACCTAGCACTGGCGAAGTTGTGACAGTGGCAGTGTCTTGTGGAAGAAGAGAAACCCCAAGAGAACTGCGAGCGAGACCGAGCTACCTTTCCTCATGCTTGTTAATGCTTTTGCTGGGCAGTTACTTCACTGACTTTAATGAGCTTTCCTGTGAAGTGAGGTGCTGCTCAAGGGGCAAAACAGGACCTTACAGAATAACCAAGTTACTGCACAAATCACAGGAGCTTTCTGTAGGAATATTTGTGCTTCTAATCCTGAATGTAATTTCAAGCTATATTGGACAGTTAGCATAATACATTTTGCACAAATATTTAGTAGGGAATGACTAATGTAACATTAACATATCTATTATCTGCTTGAAGCTGTTTGTATTCCTATAAAAGATCTCCCTAAGAGAAAATCTTTACCTTCTGCATATTTCAACAAAAGTAATTTAGAAATCATTTTGCCTCTGGCTGCTATGTAGAATAAGGAAAAATGGCATTTTCTAGGATTATTGACTTAAAAACAGTGTCTCCAGAAATGATCCCACTTCTTTCGACCTCAGTGACAATGTTCCCTACCTATTCAAGGAACTCAAAACTTATGTTTTTTATTCCTGCTGCTGTTAAAAGGAACACTTGTTCAAATGGCTGAGGGATGAGTCCTAAAGCACTGGTCTCACTTCCTTGGTAGAGGATGATCTTGTGATAAAGTATGAGTCTGAGTGATCATGGAAACTGAACTACAATCTGTGCTTCCCCACTGAGGTGTTCCCTCTGTGTTCACAGAGCATTCATGGCAATTACAAACTCGGAGATATTGCTGAAAAAGTACACCAAAAAGAAGAACAAGAATCTTCTCTTTTCTTTTAAAAGCAACTCTTATCTTCTACAGTGTGAGTGAAACTACCTATCACTCAGTCAGAGTTTAGACTAGCAAGACATATGTTTGGCAGACTTAACAAGGCACTTTGGCCATAGTTTGAGAATAAAAGGAACCGAGGGAAAAAGGTCATTTTATCACAGATCTTAATGAGGATCTCTGTTGAATTTTTTTTTTTTTTTTTATGAATATTGCCTTTTAACGGTAATTTCTGCAACAATGTCTTTTGGGAGTTTAGCACAAATTTTGAGATGGGACAGCATCAATGGGTAAAGTCTTCACCACGTATCATTTTCCATTTTGGGCACCACATCTCAAGAAACTCTGGAGAGACTGCAAAGAGAAATGACTGTGGGCTTGGGAAGCAAGAGACCTCAAGGCATGACTGAAAGAATTAGGACTTTCTAATCTTGAGAAGAAAGAGCCACCTGAATTAACAGGATGTATAATAATAGTTTTCAAATATGTGAAAAAAAATCTAGAAAGAAATGCAATCAATTGTTCACTGAATAAAAGATGAGAAAAAAATCTCCTAATTTTCAGCAAAGAATATTTAGGTTGAAAAACTTTTAACTAGGGGAATAGATAACTAAGAATACTGTAATTGCCTGCATGAGTAGAATTTGTAAGAGGCTGTGCAAACATCTGTTAAAGGATGGTAAGGATTACTACATCTTGCCTCAGTGCAGAGAGTGAGAACAGTTAATCTCTTGAGATCCCATGGAGCTTTCCATTTCTCTGATGCTATGGATTTTATGACAGAGATACTAGGCAGATATGGGAATTGGGCAAAACTCAGCACCATGCATAAAAAGCGGATATTCAGTGATGTCTTAATAAAAACATAATATATTCACTAAGCTAAACATTATAAGCAGTAAATATATTTAATCAGCAGATGCAATGCTGAGTCTTATTAATAAACATTAAAAACTAAAAAAAGGATAAACTGACAGTAGGTTTGTATTTCCAAAGCCAAGTGTACAGGCCAGTTGTTTGCTTATCCCCAGCAGCTATGTCAAGAGTAAACAAACTATGCACGATGCACATTAAGACAACGGACTGTACACAGATACAAAAATGACTTATGGAAAGAAGTTAATTCTAGTTCACTAGTAAGAAATCTGAAGTTCATCCCCATCCCCACAAGGACAATTCTTATTTACTCCCTTAAATAAACAAGAGTTCCACCACTTAAACTTATTATTTCTTTCCTCTAAAGCAGTCATGTTCATGTAATTAAGGAACAGAACTCAAAGCACACAGCTGAATGATCCTTTACCAGATTATAATTATTTATAATTAATACAATCAAGAAATTGTGTAGACTGCCTAAAAATCATTTGCATGGAAGATTTTATGCATAACTTTCTGTAAAAAGGTACAAAAATCAGAGTCTGTTCACAGAATGAAAGTAGGCAAAATATATTCAGTACTATTTGCTGTTAGTAGCCTGCCCCTCTTAGTATTCTGTCAAAATTAAGAGTCCCAGGCTGACTGCATAAGTGCATGTTCAATGATGGGAAAGAACTACACAATCTTCTAGTATTGTTGTCCTCTTTATTTTTGTGATGTACTTCTCAACAAAGGGCTGTGAGGATTTCTTGCATTTTCCCTACATTCCCTTGATGTTTTGTCCAGACTCAAAATCTTCAACAGTCCATTGAGTATCTCTGCTCAATTGAAACAGCGCTAGTGACAGTTGATTTTTTTTTCCTGCTTACTGAAATTTGTGCTTTTATTAAAGGCTCCTTTCTCATTTAAATCCTTGCCTTGTAGTTAAAAAGCAGTAGTACACGTGTACGTGTCAGGCATCAGTGTTTTGAATGTTTAGTCCTCAATGTCTCCCTGTGGATTGCTGCAAATCAGAATTCACAGACAAGACACTCCTAAGCCTTTAGTCAACAGATATTCTGGGAAACTCAAAATGCCAATTAGTGAATGACTATATGATATAATATACTCCTGTTGGTTCAGGACTGTCACTTCTAAAGCAATTTGGTCAATTTCTGTTTAAAACAGCTTTTACATACACATATTACATTTACATACACACTTTTTTTATTCCTGAATAACAGTATTTCAAAGTTAGATGAACAAACTGATGATCTTAAGATCCACTACCAGTTAAAAAGATTATGTTTTCAAACACATATCACTAGATAAAAACCTGAAGATAACTTTCAAGCAATTGCTCACCAAGAGAGAGAAAGCAGTGAGAGTAACAGCCACAAGTTATTACGCCACATGTGTAGTGCATACGGGGAGCTAATGACAGCTCTACAGAACACCTTTCTTCCTAGACTGCCTTTTTTCCCCATGGCAGATGATGGCGTTTCTGTTTGCTAAGCACTGGCATTGTGCCTACCTTGTGTGGACAAGCACGAACAGAATCACTAAGCCAAGACTGTTGCATTGAAGGGTCTGAGTCTGTGAGGTTGAATAGGCTGAGATTGCCAGCACCTTCTGGCAATCTCCAATCTTCACAGCCATAGAGATGAGATGGAAAATCTACTATAAATAATACAAAGGGAAAAAAATAGATGAAGATAGGAGTGTAATATCTCTTAGACTTCAGACTGCACATCACCTGAGGAGTAACTAGTATTTATTCTGAGTCTTTATATGCTGTTTCTCTTGAAAAAGAGTAGACACCAATTAGTCCTAGGAAGAGCAGATATGAAATAACCCCGCATCAATTACTGTCTACAGAAATTCACAGAAGAAAAAAGTTAAGAGAGCCAGGGTTTTTCAAAGCTGGTACTTAATTAGTAATGCTCTTTCACTTGTGTTCTCACACACTAATAACTGTAGATATTACTTAACCCAGAAGTGTCAGGCTGGATTAGATATGCACAGTACTACAGGAACTGATATGGAAAGGTGCTTAACATTGACTGCGAAGGAGAAGCAAAATGTGTTCAAGAAATAAAGCATCTGTGCTTCCATACAGGATGTGAATGTGCTGTTTACAGTCAGCTTAGACTGCCTCATAGAGTACGCAATGTTAAAAAGGGAGGATTTCTCCCCTCATTTTGCCACAGCTCAGTTTCATGCTGAAGGGATCTAGTGTTGGAAGATCTCTCCACAACGTGAACCACAGTACAGAAAGCTGGCGTGGCTAGAGGTGCCAAAAAAGTGCACTGTCGCCTGACTTGAAACACTGACATATATGCAATTTATCAGTACTAAGGAAGCTGGCAAGTGTATCCACCAAATGTTAAGTTATTCCTGTGGGTTGTAGACCCAGTCTTCACAATGCTTGCACAAGGGCTCCCTTGGCATCTCATGCTATAGGTTTTGACTTCAACAGAATCTGATTCTGGCTTCAAAAGAAGCTTGGGTTAATGGTGTTTGCCTATGTCTGTTGATTACAGAGTGGAATATAACTGAGCATGATAGATCAGGAGCAGAAACAAATGTTAAGCTAGAACATATACTGCCTGTGATGTTGAACATCCAAGAACTGAAGAAAAGTCCTAAAGTTGACAGGTGAGAGAAAAGTGAGAAAGGAGTGCAGCTCTTGCTTTACAAAGAGAGCAGATGATTGCACTTCATTTTATAACTAAAGGAGAAGAGGTAGATGGAGGAAGTGTGGAAATTTCTCTCCACTGAAAGTTATTTGTGTTAGATTTGAACTAAGTGTAGACTTGATCATGTGATAGTATCAGACAACAAAGCATTCACCCATTTTAGGAAAAAAGGCACCTTTGCAGCACATAGGGATCACTAAATTGACAGCAGCATTCTTACAGCCAGCCAACAAAGTCTAATTTTATTTTCCTATTTTTATAATTTGTCTCTGCTTTTTTTCACTACAATTATTGCTCAATCGGAATTGCTCATTTCAAACCATTGATTTGCAGAACCCAAGTTCTGTAGATCAGACCCATGGTGCTTCAGGTCAAAGAGCAAATCAGCTCTTACTTTATCACTCCTTCAACCTCAACATACTCTGCCTGTAGTGTTTTGGGGAATTAGGTGATCACGGACGGGCTAGTTCCTCTCAAAAAGCCACAGTGAATGTTGCTTATGAGTAACCATCTAGACAGTATACATATATGACACAGAGACATGCTGTTGCATGTATTAAGGAGTAAACAAACTCCAGATTTTATTCTGAACTAATGTGGTGCATATTTTTAAATCTCGACGTGCTGGAAGAAAGAGTAAAGCCTCTGTGGTTCACTCATAAATATTTATAGGACTGTTCAGTCTATTGTGTACTGAATAACCAAAATGAATTCTGATGTAAACCAGCCCAGCTCCTGTATTTATATAGTATACTTGACAGAATGCAATAACAAAATAGGTTTTGTGTTTTAAATTTCTGCTCCAGCTCCTTGAAGAACCTAGAATTTAAGAATGGCAATACAGAACTGTTATTGTCCAGGGACTTGGCATCTTACGGATTAGAAGTGCATATGTTCTGAAGGACAAAACGATGTACTATATAATTTATACTCACATAAATGTATTCTGCAAGGACAACTCAATATATTATATACTTACATTCCTATATTTTTGTTCCTGGTAAGAAAATCTACCACCAACTAAAGCAAAATCACAAAAACAATTTAACTCTACAGACTGAAGAAAGGAAAACTAAATTTGCTTTTTACTATCTTATTTTATATTTAAAATGGAAAGGAAGATACATGATCCAGATGTAGGATGTGATTTTTGAAATAAAATATTCATAATTGGGGAAAAAAACAAAGTCTACTATTTCTGACAGGTGCAAGCATTCAGGTTGAACCCCTAAATGTATCTTGTCTTTACGTATTTATTCTGCTTGTTCCATAGTATTCTATTTATTTCCTGTTGAAAGAGTTCTTTTTTATCACAAAATCATAATCTGAGCCATAGACTGAAATGCTGATTTCAGTGACAAAGTGGAAACTAAAAAATAACAGAGATGAAAGGCTTGGGAAAATCTGTGCTCTACAGATGCACTTTAATTCTCATGAGTGTCTCTTTCCTCAAATAAAAGGAATTCCAACTAAAAAAAGAGTGTAATTCACCACAGAAACGTGCAGAACTTTTCAAGGCAAAGTCTTTGCATATGCTAAAGGCACAGATGATGTTTGATGTAAAGCATTACTTTTATCTTTATTGTTTTGAATACGTTGGATCATAAGAATGGATGTGCTCCAACTGCCACTTCAAAGTGGCACAGATAATCCCATGTCCCACTTGCTTTGCTTGCATTTTTAATTTTGCTCAAGTAAAAGCAAAATCAGAGCTCATACTTCATTCTGTGAAAAACTTCCGTGCAACATCCATCAGAAATCCACCTTACCTGCACCAAGGGTAAGTTATGAAGCTCCAAACTCAGGCAGGATATTTCTATTTGGGGTGTGTGTGTGTGTTTGCCTTATTTTACATGATAAAGTGCTTCAATTTCTCAGTGGATGGAAGTCATCAATCTCTACCAAGCTCGAAAATTCTTCCTCTACAGATCAGCGGGCCTCTAATCTGTGGAGCAGGTGCTGGTGCAGAAGGAGCAGCAAGAGGAGCGCAATTGTGTCTGATGCATGTGGCTGTCCTCATCACTCCAGCTGCAATGCAGGTGTCAATAAAAGCAAGGTCAACTTCTAGTCCCAAGAGTTTTATTGAGTCCCAAGACTATTATTATTTATTCTGATCCCTGAGCCTGGAAAAATGGGATTGAGAGCAATCCTTTTTTTGTTGTTGTTGTTTTTAAATCATCTAGCTCTCAGGTTCTGTGGGTCTACGGAGCATGGGTCTATGGACAAGCCTGGAGGAGAGTGTCCAAAGAAGGGGAGGGCAATTACAGCAATTACAAAATTCCTGAGTTAATAAAAAGTTCACAGGTAACAAGCTGTAGCTGGAGAGCAGAGCAAGTCTGAGGCCTCTTCTTATGGTGGCTCCCTCTGTGTCCTATTCTGTTGGAACGGATCCCTCTTCTACCTCTAAAGATCCCTCCCGAAAACAGTTTCCATGTGGTGCCCTCCAGCTCCCTCTCCCTCCTACCCCTCTCCTCAGCCCCCAAAGACAATAACATTAATATGAAATGGTTAGTTTGGAAGTGTTTATTGAGGAATAGCATTTCAATGTCATTTTTGCCCAAAGCACTTCCAATGCAAAAATACAAGTCTGGAGAGCTTTAAGTGAGTAAAGCCTCTTTCTAGATAACATTACTCCCTCAGATGGCTTGATATGTAGTGGTTAGCAGCTTGGAAAATGACACCTGGGTGCAACTCCTCTATTTTTTCATGAAGTAGCTATATCAGCAGTGGGATTCTGTATTTGGAGGCAAGCAAGGCTGATGTAGCAGATCTGTGGATTAATTCATCCTGACAAAAGACGGATAGCCTGCCTACCCCCTCAGTAAAACTTTGTAAAGAAATGAGTGTCCATTTAATGTAATTAGCATCCTGGGTACAATAATGCTTCTAGGCAATAAGAGGAATTCCTGGAAACCACAAGAGCTAGGTAATCCCCTCCTTTCTCATTGCCTTCTATATAAATTCTTGTATCAGGGATTACCCAGGGGCTGCTGCTTCACTTGAATCAGTTTTACAACTGTATATTCCCATTTATTTCACAGAAATTTATTCCTAGTTTACAGTGGTGTTATTTTACAATATTTTAATAAAAATGAATGACTCCCCAATGAAAAAGAGAGATCCCAAAAGAGCTATTTTTGGGTGGTGCCCATACACTGAAACTAACAAATGGAAGGAGCAAACACCAGTGGCTGTAAAACATTTTTAGCCTGGAGATATGAGAATCTGCCAATGTAATGTGGGGGAAAAAAAAGGCAACTTGGAAATTTGAATTTTATTTTTGCTTTCATCTACAGACCTCCTAGGGAGGTATGTTGTAACTCCTCAAGAATCCTGCATCCTTCAGAAGGTGGAAAATGCCCCCCCACAAATCTGTAAAGTAGGAACTTCTGAAAGGTTTAAAACTAAAAGCAAACACATGGCACTTCCAACTACTCTGCAACAAGAGTAATTTGGATTCCTTTGCATTCTTGTTGCAGAGTAGTTGGAAGTGCCATGTGTTTGCTTTTAGTTTTAAACCTTTCAGAAGTTCCTACTTTACAGATTTGTGGGGGGGCATTTTCCACCTTCTGAAGGATGCAGGATTCTTGAGGAGTTACAACATACCTCCCTAGGAGGTCTGTAGATGAAAGCAAAAATAAATTTGGATTCCTTTGCATGTGTTTTGATATAGGAAATGAAGAGTGCTCTGGTATGAAATAATGTTACACATTTCCAACAAGCCGCTTTCCCTGTAGAAATGAGCTAAATTGTCCTTGGGCTCCCTTGCCATCCTGCCCCAAACAGGGTGGACTCATCCATCCTAGTCATGGGCACAGTCCCCACCTTGCACTGTGCCCAGCTGAAACGGCCCAAGCCATGCCAGGGCATGGGCTGACAGTGTCAAGCAAGGGATGATCAGAGGATGGTGCTCAAACCCATTTGCTGATCCTGTTCAGTTTATTAGTGTAAAAAGAGCTACTGAAATTCTGCAATACACACAGGTTTCCCCACCTATAAGTAGGCCAATTACAGAAAACAGAGCATTGAAAGAGAACAGTGAATTGTCCTTATTATTTCTTTCATATCCCACTTAGCTGACTAAGAAAAAAATGAGGAGATTGGAAGAATCTGAAGTCTTTTTTGCTTTTTCCTTGGCACTTAATTACTCAGCCTATACTGTAGTTAGGCAGGACTACTAAGGAGAATTGTTGTTCTTGTTGCTAGTATACAACATATAATAATCATATAATAACACATTACAATATATCAGTGTAATATTATATGAATAATCTATTTCCTATTAAAAAAATTTTCGTGGTTAAAAAAATCAGACAGTGTCTGATACAAGAGGGCCTTATTAAGGTCCACCTTCACAGCATTTATTCAGGGCTTAAGCAAGATAATTAAATGGTTAGAGTCAAAAAGAAGCTTTGGATAAAGTAAATTATTCAAGCTAGTCACTAAATTTGCTAATTTTATTACATCTATTAAGCTTTCCAGTTGAAAGGGCACATCCCAGCTTGTACATTGATCAATGATTGTATTATTCAATATTTTGCATCATTTGTTAAAATTTGGTGGCATGAGGCAGACACCATCCATATTATCAGTGAACAAGCTCATGGCACAGAAAATGGGATTTCTTAACTAAAAACAGAAATGTATTTAAGTAAGGCTGTGGCTTGGGTCCAAAACTGTCTTCCAGAGCTCTCTAGAAAAAGTATTTTAACCTAATAAGAGGTGCAGACTAAAATCCACTCTATCAGTGGTACCTATGTAGTCCCCATCTGTACCCTTAGAAATCTTAAAGGATTTGCTCCTTGAGAACACTGAGGTTGAGCACTATAGGGGGGAGCATAAAATACTCTTTCATTTTACAGATGGAGAGCTGAGCTATATAGGGAGATGAGGCACCACATTCTAGGTCACCAAAAAAAAGTTAGAGATACAGCAGGGTACTGATACTGAATCACCTGGAGAATGTATCAGTGTCCTAACCACCAAGCTATTTGTCCGTACAGCAAATCTTCAGCAATTGAATTAAATGGATAACTACTAGGATGAATGAATTCGTAAGACAAGCCTGTAGCTGATGGAAAGGGTATCTATCTCAAACACTCACTACGCAAGATTTCCTTCTTGAAAACTCTTCTGTAAAATTGTGATTTATTTCAGTAAACACCCAGGTTATATGGGTGTAAGTACTCAGGATGCAATCTTAGTTTTCTCTGTTGATCTTCATATTTTAACTATTTATTTGATGCCACATGCATATATGTAAATATAGCATACATTATAAAAGTTAATAAACAAGATAAAACTAAACTAATCACAAACAAAACTGCTAATGTTTATTTTAAGAGGCTGTTTAATTATCTGACATCCTCACTGTCATTCACAATGACTATCAGTTAATCTACATAGCAAGAATTTATATAGAAGTTTATGAAAAGCTAAGTTAGAAGTGTTCCACATCACTAGGAAGAATTTCTTTAAAAATCTTTATGCATCAGATAAATGTGAAATGGAGATGTAGCAGCTATGCTTTTCACAGCACCTGGTTTATTAGATTATCATTTTTGTTCAGATTAACTTCATATTTTTGTCCTTTCTGTGTGGGTGATTGTTCCAGCTGAAGCTTCTGCACATGCTTCAAGGGCCAGGAGAAACGATATTCGCTGTTTTGGCTGCTATTTTAACGTGATAGATCAGACCTTGTTCTCTTAGAATAGCTACCAAGAGCTGACAAAACCTTACCAGCTGGAAGTGATTTCTATCAATCTCCCTTTCAAAATCACTAGCAATCTTCACTGCTCAAATCATCATCAAAATACATCAAAGAAGTCACTCAAGCATCAATTTCACTCTATCTCAATCTATTCTGTATGTTCAGGGAACAGGAAAATCCCCAAATATGCTCACCCTGACCATAACCTCAGACACCATCCTTCCCACCTTGCTGGTTTTCTTTTTGTGACTTGAGACTCATTTTTTTTATCTCTGTAAAAGCTTATTAAAAGCTTAGGGAATCCTGATAACTGCTGAGAAATGAATCCAAGCTATCAGCAAATTCACCACGAATCGCTATTTAACATACTACTGTGATATAGTAAAGTAGATCATTTTAAGCACTCGTTACTGTGCTCATAGACCAGTTATTTATCACTCTCTCATTACACTTGCACTGTCACTCAGCTCTGAAGGCTTCTGCCTGTGTGAATGAGCCTGTCACTTCCTCTTGCCTTCTCCACACACAGGTACATACTCCCAGATATCCCAGGGAAGGAAGCGTGTTTTGGGAGCCATCTCCATGGACAGATCACAAAGTAGGAAAAGGATAATTTTGGACACCATTGCTGCCACTCGGTTCTTTTTGCTATATTCCATTTCAGACACTTTTGCACAAACCAGGCTGTGGATATGCTCAACAGCTTCCGAAGGAGAGCACACCTGAGGCGAACCTGAAGCAAACATTAGTAGTGGAGAACGCAAGAGCGACCAGTGAATCCACAGTGTCCAACCTGCCTAGAAAATATACCCCCAGGCACAGCTCTCACATGCTGCTCTAATTTCATGCCCCACCTTGAGGACATACAAAACAAATAGTTAAATCATGTTGTATAACAGTTTCTGCAACATGAGGCAGTGAACAAGCACATAGAAATACTGCAGAATTTGGGCCAGAAGCGTAAACTACTAGAACTCGCAAAGTGCCCATCTGCAGAACACAGACCTTTTAGCATCTATTTGGGATGGTAATCTTCCTTGGTCAATAATATGTTTCCTGAGAACCTTGTCTGTCTTTCTGTGCATTGTTCTGAGAGGCGTGTATACACATACAGACTTTCTCCCTCGGTGAAAACAAAACCATTTCATTGAACGGTGAGAAGCTGGAGCTGCTTCACTGCTTGCTTACTGAAATCCCTGCTCTATGTTCTCGAGTTTACCTAGCATAAAATATAGAGTGTTATGTATCATCTGGGACCTTAAACAAGAGAACGAAAAAAAAAAAAAGAATTCCTTGTGCAGNGATAAAATATACAGTGTTGTGTATCACCTGGGACCTTAAACAAGAGAACAAAAAAAAAAAAAAAAAGAATTCCTTGTGCAGTCAGGTCACACTCTGGTGTCAAATTTTAATGGAAGAGTTAGTCTGTGATTTTGGTATGTGATTAAAAGAAAAATGTCCTGTCAGTGGAAGCTCACCCAGAGACAGGCTTTAATCAGTGGATATGTTTCCCCACCTAAGAGAGCATGATCGTGTGGCTATGGCTACAGTATGCAGAAGGAATCATTCCAATGTCTATTAGTGAGCATTAGTGAGTGAGTCCCATTCCTGTTAGGATCAACAAGGCTGCTATGTGAGCCTTGCCTAGGCTTTGCACTATTTACACTAACTGTGAAGGCTCAGGCTCCGGAGTTGGCCCAGTTCAGTAAAATAACTACATATATCAGTGTTTTCAGTTCCCTTTAAATGAGATGTTTGAAAAAGCAGGATCATCCAGGGTAGGGCAACTCATGATAGAAAAAAAAAAAACTGCAGAATTTTCTTGATTCAGTTTCATGCAGTTGCTTTGTTCATCCTGGTAGGTACCTAGACAAACGTATTTTCTTCTACCTATGTACTATTATGCAGAATGGGTCCTAAATAATCATAATACTAAAGGACAAGATCATTTACAGAACACAGGTGCACAGACAGTCTCTTTCACGCTAATTTTGCTCATGGGAAGGTTTTGTTTTTACACAGTGGCATAGGTGAAATGGGCTGATCTGATTCTAGAAGCACAGAAGGTATTGCACAAGGCACAGAGTCCAATAAAAATACAACAGGACAAGTATTCTATATCATTGGAGGTAACCTCAAAATCTGCAGGGCGGCACAATGCATCTTATCTGCAGTCTGTCCCACAGACCTATAGCTCTTCTGTAAAACTGCTTGTGTTGAAAAACGCTCTGTGGTTTTGTTAGTAATGTGCTGAGCCCTCTAGACTTACTAATGAATCTTTGAGAAACCAACAGCCTACCTGAACCAACTACTCACATAGATAAAAGTGAAACCACTACCTTTTCTGGCTACTAGTATTAGATATAGGCATTCCTTTCATACACTCTTTTGGAATAATGCTGAATTTCATCTCTGCAGACACCATGAAATTACTTTGCTTCCTGTACAATGTTTTGTTATCAAAAAGTGATAGGATTACCGTTTCCTGGACACCAAAAGTGACAAAAGTTCTAAGCCACAGTTCAAGAATAAATGCAATATTTTACCCATGTATCATTCCTGGAGCCCTTACCATTAAATTATCTTATATTTTGCTGTCACATGCTGATGTTGATTGGCTTTCTTAATCAATCACAAGTCACTGGGGAAGAAATGAAGAGAGCAAGGCACCTGGCTGAGCACCGGTGTCAGCCCCTACAGGGATTTTCTTTGGAGAGCAGTGTACATGATGTGCTTCCTAGCATGCTTCTCTGTCCAATTATAAAAATAACAGGGCCGTAACTAATGGGAAAAAAAAAAGGGGCTGCTGCAGTGCCCTGGAGGAACCACATTATATATTGATATCATTAGCCTTTTTGTTACATCTAAATGAATAAGAACTGAACTGAAGCTCTGACTGCCTAAAGGGAGGTGCAAAAGCTGCTTTACAGCCTTTTTCAGAACACCTCTGGAGCTTTTAAAATGGCATAGAGAAGGCTTTCTAATATTGGGAACATAGGAGAAGCCATCCAAATTACTCTAAAAAAAATCAGACTTACAGCTTAGTAGTAAAAGCATGGTCAACGATCTGAACTTCACTAAGACACTTCGGCATTGGCCTAATAACGTTTACTTTCCTGCTCTTAATCTCTCAATAGTCACAAAGCTTCCCTTGATTAATTACTTACATGAGACTCACAGCCTCCATTTTAATGTCTGTTGTGCTAAAAATGGTTGCTAATTAAATTCTATTTTTTTCTCTGATGAGAAAAAAAGAATATAACTCCACCAAATGTCATAATTCATTTTAGTATTAAATAATCAACATTTGGCAGATTCTTTGAAAACAGCAGGGCAGAAATAATTCACAAATTGAGGCAACTGCATGGGGTCAATATGAAGCACTGACTGGTAGCAGATTTCCAGAAATAACGTAATCAGATCACATTATTTTTCATTTTCTTATGGGAGTGATGCTCTATATTCTGGGAAGAAAAGCATATATTTAGGGCATCAGAGAATAGTGGGAGGGTGGAAAGAAAAGGAAGGAATTGCACAAAAGGAAGTAACTGCCTTTATGGAAGGGATGATTGCTTTAGTGTGAATTGTCATAATAACAACGAAATTTTAAAATATTTGAAATTATTCCATCTGATTAATTAAAGCACAAAAAATTTGCAAGGGTAAGGAATCTGCATGTCTAGGAATCTGCATGTCTAGGAATACTGAGGGTCAGATTTTTAGAAATATTCAGTGTCAACTTCCATCAGTACTTAAAAAGATTTTGAGCAGGTAAGTACTGATTTTACAGAAAATATGTAACTGCTAGAAATATATATGTATATATTTAGCATAACATATAAGGGTTGCAATGGGAGACGTCACAAAACACACACTGTATTGAAAGTTATTTTAGAAGACAGCATATTGAGAAAGAAAATGCACAATATTTACAAATTCAGGAACTGAAACATGCTTCAAGAACACAAATTTTCAGGACAGGTATTTTAATGGAAACATTTTCTCTTATTGTCGAATTCAAATCCTGGAAGACAGTGATCAATTTTACGTGATTTTGTCACCTCTTTCATGCAGTGCCATAGTTAAACATACATAGCTGTGGATTCCTCTACCTCCCACTGTCACACAGTGACGCAAGCTGTCTTGGTGCTGTCACACCCAGCACACGCAGAGGTAACTCTGTCCCAGACTTGACACGGGCTCCAGCTCTCTGCCTTCTTCAGCACATAACTGAGTAAAGATCGGTTTCTTTATCTTCAGACTGTTCAGTGGTTCTGGCCCCAAAAGTCCCTGGAGCACCAGAGAAGCTGTTTCAGACTAAAGCTGTGGTCAGCAGCCCTGGTACTTTCGACACTGACTTCACTTCATCAGTTGAGCTTGTTTGCATGGGAGACAGACCTTTCTTAAGGGCCTGAATGAGAGCAAACATAAATGAAACGAATTTCCACTGTAAACAAAGAACATCACAAGCCTTGCAGATTTTTACTGAAAGTTCAAGGTGTTTTTAGCATTGCTCTCTGCCTATGCATTGCATTCAAAGCAACACCCAGAAATGGCACAGAAACTACAGTCCTTATGCAGACAAACCCCCAGTCCCATACAGAGCTCTCCTTCGGGGCACAAGAGCAAATGGCATATCATCACAGATGTGCGTGGCCTGATGCACAGCTGGAGCTGCTCACAGCTTCCAGGATGGAGGATGGCCGAAGAGTTTTAGAGAATAGGATGCCCTTGAATTAATATCATTTATAAAATTAGCTCGCCACAAAAAGGGATATTGACAAGAATTCACGAGATCAGTTCAATAGTGATTGCCTGGTAGTGCATAGCGCAGGAAAAGGCCACTGGAACCACTGGATGTCATGTGAAAATGTACCTTTAGCATGCCCAGCCCAAAAGGCAGGCAACTAGTCTCTCTGGCAGAGATTTAAAACACAATCTAGGTACGACTCCCTAACTTCTACCTCCTTCTAGGTGAACAGGCCATCTAACATCTCTTGCCAGCTCCTGCCAAATCTCACTCAGAGAAACAAATTGCAGCTGGATGTTACTAAATCACTACCACAGGCCCGGGAGCGGGCCAGGCGCTGGGACACAGTCACCCGTGCAAGGATGCGGACAGGATTTGGCCTTTTCCAGCTAGAATCCCCCCTGCCACTCCTAGCAATTGCTAGGTAAAGCTTCAGCTGTCAGAGCAATCCAGGGATTATTCCCACTAAGTGGTTTGAATGAAGGTACCTGAATTTGGAACTACAATCATTAGCATAGATGTGAACTGTACTTGGCTAGTTGGCCATAGCTCTCCGTTTCCTGAGTATACTGAATGTACTTGTATAGGTTTAGGTTTCCTGTCTTTCAGAAAAATCTTTCAATTCACAGACTACAGTATTTGGCTGACAGGAGTGCTTTTTATTATACTCGTGACACCACAACTTCATTATATACTCTATTATAGTAAGTATAGTATCATTTTCTGGTTATGTTTAATGCTAGGTAGTGTTATAATATGTATAACACTGCCTGGCTTTACCTTAGGCAGGTATGTTCACTGCTTTTTATTTCCACTATGGAAAATATTCAGTGCTCTTATCTCCCTATATTACGTCTGCCTGGTTTTACTCTAGAGCAGTGAGAATCAGGTACCTCTAGGGTTTTTTTTTTGTATTTCCCACATCTAGGACGGGCCCTCACCTAGAAGCTGTAGGAACCGACACTATGAGAGCACTGTATTGATCTTTGCTAAGTAGACATGTGCTTTCCTTCAGTATACCCTGTATTTTGTCAGCATCAAAAAACCAAACAGCCTGAATGCTTTAAAGGCTTTAGGTGTTTTTCAGGCTTCCCTGAAAACACATACACTTTTGTCATGCTTTAACAGAACCGTATATGAATTTTAGGCTTCACTGTGAGGAGCAGTTTGACAAGACCTTGGTGGGATGTTAGCCTCACTCTGTGCCTTGTGGTGTGGTGAAGGCATCGGCTCCCGTCCCCAGACGCAGCCTAGTTGAGTCACTGTGTCACTCGGACAGAATTAACCAGTTTTGCTTTTTTAGCACTGNCAACATTTGGCAGATTCTTTGAAAACAGCAGGGCAGAAATAATTCACAAATTGAGGCAACTGCATGGGGTCAATATGAAGCACTGACTGGTAGCAGATTTCCAGAAATAACATAATCAGATCACATTATTTTTCATTTTCTTATGGGAGTGATGCTCTATATTCTGGGAAGAAAAGCATATATTTAGGGCATCAGAGAATAGTGGGAGGGTGGAAAGAAAAGGAAGGAATTGCACAAAAGGAAGTAACTGCCTTTATGGAAGGGGTGATTGCTTTAGTGTGAATTGTCATAATAACAACGAAATTTTAAAATATTTGAAATTATTCCATCTGATTAATTAAAGCACAAAAAATCTGCAAGGGTAGGGAATCTGCATGTCTAGGAATCTGCATGTCTAGGAATACTGAGGGTCAGATTTTTAGAAATATTCAGTATCAACTTCCATCAGTACTTAAAACGATTTTGAGCAGGTAAGTACTAATTTTTCAGAAAATATGTAACTGCTAGAAATATATATGTATATATTTAGCATAACATATAAGGGTTGCAATGGGAGACGTCACAAAACACACACTGTATTGAAAGTTATTTTAGAAGACAGCATATTGAGAAAGAAAATGCACAATATTTACAAATTCAGGAACTGAAACATGCTTCAAGAAAAAAGATCAGTTTCTGTATCTTCAGACTGTTCAGCGGTTCTGGCCCCAAAGGTCCCCGGAGCACCAGAGAAGCTGTTTCAGACTAAAGCTGTGGTCAGCAGCCCTGGTACTTTCGACACTGACTTCACTTCATCAGTTGAGCTTGTTTGCATGGGAGACAGACCTTTCTTAAGGGCCTGAATGAGAGCAAACATAAATGAAACGAATTTCCACTGTAAACAAAGAACATCACAAGCCTTGCAGATTTTTACTGAAAGTTCAAGGTGTTTTTAGCATTGCTCTCTGCCTATGCATTGCATTCAAAGCAACACCCAGAAATGGCACAGAAACTACAGTCCTTATGCAGACAAAGCCCCAGTCCCATACAGAGCTCTCCTTTGGGGCACAAGAGCAAATGGCATATCATCACAGATGTGCGTGGCCTGATGCACAGCTGGAGCTGCTCACAGCTTCCAGGATGGAGGATGGCCGAAGAGTTTTAGAGAATAGGATGCCCTTGAATTAATATCATTTATAAAATTAGCTCACCACAGCCACAAAAAGGGATATTGACAAGAATTCACGAGATCAGTTCAATAGTGATTGCCTGGTAGTGCATAGCGCAGGAAAAGGCCACTGGAACCACTGGATGTCATGTGAAAATGTACCTTTAGCATGCCCAGCCCAAAAGGCAGGCAACTAGTCTCTCTGGCAGAGATTTAAAACACAATCTAGGTACGACTCCCTAACTTCTACCTCCTTCTAGGTGAACAGGCCATCTAACATCTCTTGCCAGCTCCTGCCAAATCTCACTCAGAGAAACAAATTGCAGCTGGATGTTACTAAATCACTACCACAGGCCCAGGAGCGGGCCAGGCGCTGGGACACAGTCACCCGTGCAAGGATGCGGACAGGATTTGGCCTTTTCCAGCTAGAATCCCCCCTGCCACTCCTAGCAATTGCTAGGCAAAGCTTCAGCTGTCAGAGCAATCCAGGGATTATTCCCACTAAGTGGTTTGAATGAAGGTACCTGAATTTGGAGCTAAGATCATCAGCAGAGATGTGAACTGTACTTGGCTAGTTGGCCATAGCTCTCCGTTTCCTGAGTATACTGAATGTACTTGTATAGGTTTAGGTTTCCTGTCTTTCAGAAAAATCTTTCAATTCACAGACTACAGTATTTGGCTGACAGGAGTGCTTTTTATTATACTCGTGACACCACAACTTCATTATATACTCTATTATAGTAAGTATAGTATCATTTTCTGGTTATGTTTAATGCTAGGTAGTGTTATAATATGTATAACACTGCCTGGCTTTACCTTAGGCAGGTATGTTCACTGCTTTTTATTTCCACTATGGAAAATATTCAGTGCTCTTATCTCCCTATATTACGTCTGCCTGGTTTTACTCTAGAGCAGTGAGAATCAGGTACCTCTAGGGTTTTTTTTTTGTATTTCCCACATCTAGGACGGGCCCTCACCTAGAAGCTGTAGGAACCGACACTATGAGAGCACTGTATTGATCTTTGCTAAGTAGACATGTGCTTTCCTTCAGTATACCCTGTATTTTGTCAGCATCAAAAAACCAAACAGCCTGAATGCTTTAAAGGCTTTAGGTGTTTTTCAGGCTTCCCTGAAAACACATACACTTTTGTCATGTTTTAACAGAACCGTATATGAATTTTAGGCTTCACTGTGAGGAGCAGTTTGACAAGACCTTGGTGGGATGTTAGCCTCACTCTGTGCCTTGTGGTGTGGTGAAGGCATCGGCTCCCGTCCCCAGACGCAGCCTAGTTGAGTCACTGTGTCACTCGGACAGAATTAACCAGTTTTGCTTTTTTAGCACTGATGAAGTTGCACCACTTCTAATTCCTGAGATATGTCAGTGAGCCCTAGTTTGGCGATTGCTGCTGCAATGCAGATGCAGCTTTGGGCAAACTTTCTGTGATATTGGGTTCAGGGTCTAATCTAGTCTGTTAAAGCTAGTGCCCACCTTTCATTTAATATTATGCATAATCAGTTTTCAAATGCCAAAAAAAAAATATATTAAGGAATTATAAGTTAAAAGTTGCTAAGCTGTCATCAATTTGACTACAATATTCATTTGTTCTTGAATATTTGGATTTTAGCAAAGATGACATATATCTTGTATTTTAAAACAACAGGTGCTCTGCAAAAGGGATTTATTCATCAAAAGAATACGTACTGCATATTTTAATCATTCAATTTAGTTGTATTTATTTTTACTATTAATTGCATCCCACTCCATCATATTTCTTGGAGCTTTCTCAATCTAAAGAAACACTTAACAACTTCAACACTCATTCAATAGCCTCCTCAACTCAGGACCAGATACACAGGTATTATTTCACTTACAAAAATACTTTTCTTGGAGGCAGCTAAAGTGTAAACACAGGAACAGAGTTAGTGTGTTAGAGTTAAATATGTGGCTACCTAGCCTAATCCCTGAAGCAGAGTCTAAAGTAGTCACAGCTGCAACATTCTGTGCATATAAATTTTTTTATATATGCTAAAAAAATCAATAAAAAGTCATCTTTCGAAACCAGAGATCTGCTGCTCATGAATTACATACCTGGGCAGGTATCTAATATTTACCCCGGAGGGATTTCTTTTTACAGAGAGGCTCTAACTTCCTATCAAATGAAAATGTTCACCTTCCTAGTAATTTGGACAAGAGTTAGCATGATAAAATGATTTGTTATGCCAATAAAATTTTTGTTACACTGTAAAAGGGTTTGTTACGCTACTATTGCTACATAAAAATGTTATGAAAATTAAGGAGATTATAAATTCCAGAAAGCAATAGGCTGGACTTCCTACTATGAAAAAGAAAGAAAAAAAGACCTTCCAAGCTAAATGGCCAGCCACTCACCAATTTTTCAGCATTGTAAAAAGGCAACCTAAATGACCTTTCAACTAACAAATGAACTTGGTATCCCAATTAGGAAAGCAGTGACGAGTCTGAAATGAATGGAAACTCACTCAGGTCAACACTATGCAGGAAATGGAAGGAAAACTGCAACAAGTCTCAATAGGTAGATGCAGATTTCTGACCCGCAGGATCAGAAATCAAGCAAGTCTAGATTACAGATGGAAACTGCAGAATATTTTTGTGGTGGGCTGATCATAGATGGGATCGTAAGATAATAGGATGGAAGGAAAACCTCACTTTGCATATGGGATTTTAATTTCAGTATGTATATATCATTCAAAAGTCATTTCTGAAAGAGTTTAGTTCACAGTCAAGCCCTATGAGTTTCTGGAATATTTTAAACAGACAATGAATTGTATCCACAAATTATTCATGACTGCTCCAAGCAATCATTTACTCTGCAAGAATGGGAAAATCTGTGGATATCCCATGTTTTACATAGCACCATATAAATTCTTAATACCATTTTCATATTTTATTGTATTCATATGTGATTATGTTTGTAAATACCTTCTTTTTGTCCTATTATTGTGATATTACTGTTTGTTCTAGTTTGGTAAATTTTGACCAGAACTTGACAGCATAAACAAGGAACAAAATATCTCCTGATTTCAACAGCTGCTGTCTTTCACAGAGCTGTGAATTAGTTTCTAAAAAACTTTATTAGCACAATATATATATATTTTTACAACAAAGTGAAGGAAGCATTGGAAATATTTATTGTTTTCTCCTTCTAAATCAACCATACTTTGGTTTCCTTTGCAAAGGCTAACCGGGGCAAAGTGAATGCTCTAACTGAAGGGAACTCGCTGCAGATGATCCTCTGGAGACAGGAGACTTGCTTTGAGTATCAATCAGGTCCTCACACGAATAAGGAAGGTGTATTCAAGTAAGCTGGGCTCACGCTGTGCACAAAATTCTTTTTAAGGCCTGATTTCATAGAAGTTTTAATATGGATATTGACGTAGACATGTTTGGGCCCATAGAAAAGTAGTTTTGTCTTCAATGGAAAAAGTCCTCATTCAAAGTCTTTCCTTCCCAACTGACCCAGTCTTTTGAACAAATGCACTAATTCATACCTGGACTTACAAGTGGAACTAACCACTGTTAGTGGTTCACCAACTACTGCTGTGAGTATTGAGCACATGGGTTATACTCAACTTCCCGTTAAAAGCAGTGGTAAGGGAAAAGCATGGAGCTTCTTTCTTACAGAAGGCATTTGCAGAAAACTTATCTCAAACTTTTATTCTACTTCATTCTGGACAGTTAGACAGGAGGAGAAGTGTAATCCTATCTGCACTCCTACCTGCATCCAGCTGTGGTGGGCCAGTGGCTATGTACCACTCACAGCTACGCAGGGAGGAAACAAAACGGTGCTACTGCTCCTAGAGGAACATACGGCACCAAATCCAATGAACCCTACGACCACAAGGAGGAGAAGCCATCAGAGCTGTGGAAAGAGTCTGTCCAAGACTGGGTTGCTGCTCCCAAATGATGTCCAGTCTCTGGCTCTTCCCTACCTTGTCCGCAGGCATGTCAGTCTCCAGCAGCTGAAAAGCCACGTGGACAGCAAGTTTATCGTGTTTCAAAAATTAAGCGTTTTATAACTCGTAATGCCTTTAATTTAAACCCACAAAAATGGCTGACTAAGGTAGCATGTTCTGATGCCTCAGAATCCCAGGAAGGAATAGATAACACTGTTAAATATAAATGAGTATTTCAATTCCTATTATTCCCCTGTCTTTTTTTCAAGTGTGACATTCATATCTCACTTCATAAGCAACTTAGCTGAGTTACTTAGCTGTAAAAACAGATTTATATTTGGGGTTGGATAAATGTTCTTGATGGCTGTCAACTTTGGAAACTTTAGGCAAATTACTTCCAACGAAGCCTGCTCTCCTTTCAGTACACACTTTAGTGAATGAGATTCAAGAATTAGTGTTAGCATTTACCTGTCCCAGCAAGGACCAGCATGGGGCCCAGGCTCTTTGGTTCCCCCTATAGCGTTTTACAGAAAAGAGGCAAAAAGAAGAATAGTGTACCTTTTAATATTACAAATACCATTCCCTATTTCAAAAAACACAGTACTATTCAAAACAGGTATCTAAGTCATCCTGTCAGGAAAGAGAAAGACAACAGCAGAGTAAGGAAGGACTGCAGGGAGTAAGAGATCTGAGCACAACACAAAGTTGGGACTTACAGAGAGCAGTATTTGGATGGCACTGTGAATGACCTCTAGGTACTGAAAATCGATTATGCAGCCCGTCACGGAGACGTAGGAGTAATCATCCAGGATGCCAGGAGCAGAAGGACGCACCACCCTTCGGACGCAGCCAGGCCCGTGTTCCCGCCACCAGGACCGGTGCATTGAGATGTTAAAGGTCATGAGATCTGTCTCCTGGGAGGCAGGGAGAGAGAAAGGATGAATTCTGCATCATGCAAAGCAAAGAAAGGGAAATAGACAAGCTTAACTGTTACAAGGAAAACAAGCTAAATAACTCTCCCATATCCTGCTTTCCTCCCTTCACCCCCCCCAGTATTTTTAATGTAAAACCAGACCATTCAAAAGGAAATTGCAAACATTTATCATTTCTTCTGTGATTGTGCATAGGAGCTTCCCTCAGGTAGAAGGTCCAGCCCACTGGGTACTCTACAAAGCTACAGCATGTGCCCCTACTGACTTTCAGCCTGAATTGCTACGCTATTAAAATATGACGACAGGCTTAATTTTTTGAAGAGACAACAGAATTTTATCCCATGATACCGGACGCAACCTAAAACAAACTTGAACAACATTTATTTAAGGCAATAACTATAGAGGACTAATCGATAACGTAATCTATAAAGTAATCTATAAAGAGTAATATTGAAGGTCGCCTGCCTTCATGTGCTGTGCTCTGCTTTCTCCTCTCCCCTTCTGTGGACTGGTTTGCGTTAAAAATATAGTCAGTAACTTCTCCACTCAGCTTACTCACTGGAGATTAATGTAATTCCGTTAAATGAGTACGTCCAATAATTTCAGCTTAGTTTTTCAAGCTTCTGGATGTCAGCAAACTCTGAGATAGTTCTAACTATATGCACTAAATTGTCTGCCTTATAACAAAAAAATACCACCATTTTGTACACGTGCCAGTTTTGTGTGTTGCAAGCACTGTGATACCACACTGTGACACTTTTTGCATTCTGCCCTGAAAAATCTTTCCTGTAAGCCTATCATCTGGAGTAGTTTCCTCTCCCACTGACCAAAAAAAAAATCAGTGTAAGGTATGGCATATTTCCAAAGTCAGGAGTCTTTTTGTTACTTTCTTCTGTTAACTTCCTTTATCCTGTCCACATCTGAAAAATTACAGGTGAATTACATCTTACTGTTTTTTATTACTGATAGTAAAGAGTAAGAACTCTGCTTTTGTGGATTGCTTCTTTACTTTTTTGTACCCCATAATTTCTCCACCCTTAAAATATAAGCTTATTGGTTCGTTATTTAAAGTCGATAAGGCATCTTCTGCCTCATCTTTTACCATTATGAATCATTCTTTAATGTTGGATTAGCAAATTTTCAGATGCAATGTGAAAATGCCTTACAAAATCAGAACTCGAGAGACAATTCAATTTAATTAAAATGTAATTGTAAGTAAAAAGCATAGGAAATATCCAAAGCTTTCTCAGTATGCAAGTGGTCTCAAGTGCTTTTAACAATTGTCAATGGTAAGAAAATATCATTTCTCATGCAGTGCATGCATGCTCACTTACATCTTTTTCAGAAAGTAGGAGTGGGGTAGGTGTATTAACTTACTATTGGCTTGTGTTTTTGTTTGGTTATGGCTTGTATTTATACCAAATGTTGCAAGTCGATATTTGTCTTCACAACTGCAGGAATAAAATAAGGGTGTCGATAAAGGCTGTCTATAAATTTATAGACAAACCCTGCTAATAGCCAGCAAGGCTGTCCTTGGGGACAGCAGGGTTTGTTTACGAAGAAAATGCTGAACTTGAGACATCTGTAGATTTCTTTTTTTCATATTTCATATGGCAATGATGCAGTGAGAGAAGAACCAACAATATAGGGTGCTTTTTGCTTGATTCAGCAACAAAAGAGTTGGCACAACACTTGTTTTTTTTTATTATTATTATTAAGGAATGACGGACAAAGCCTATGAGAAGGGCTTTTCATAATTACTTTTCACCGTGTGTGTTGTATCCCAAATTCTAAAAGCAGGTAAAAGAGGATAATGTTGGCTCAGCAAAGATCAGTTTTCTAAGCGCAAACAGAACCACCTGGCCCATTAGCACAACCTCTAAAACACCGCTTCACAAAATGGCAACAGTAAGCTGTTTGAGCTGATAAACGGTAAGCTGCCAATCAATAAAAGAAAGACTGAAAAAAAATCAATCCTGCAGCCAAGGCATGCTAATTTCTTGGAGATTCTTAATCCATAAAGTAAGCCAGATAAATCAGGCTTAAAAAAAATGAACCTGTATCTTTACTGTCATTTACAGAAATATGCAAAATTCAAAAATGGATTGCTTGGTTGTGTAAGTTCTACGTATCAGTGTAATTCTTAGGAGAGAGGTTTGGAAAGATGGGTGGAAAAGATGCTGCCCAGGTGGTTTATTCTTAATCTCTTAAAGGGTTCTTTCAGAAACTACAGGCAGGTTCTTGAAACCTTTCAATAGATAATACATACTATTTTCCAATTTGCAAGCAATCATTAAGCAAATGCTTGTAAAACGCTTGAGCTTCTGCAGCTGATGTAATATCTTTTTTTTTTTTCTTGTAGAAGAATGCTTCTGTTTTGTAGTGAATGAGCACTCCCTATGCGAATGCTTTATGTACTACATAAAGTAGTACATGACACCAGGCAGCCTCTTTGATGAAACCACAGTTTAACAAGTGAGATTTCAATCATGGCTTGAAAATTGCTGTCTTTCTGAACTTCACATTCCAAATGCACAACTTGACCTTAATTCACCTTTATTAACTTGTTAGATATATACCATAAACGAAGAGAAGGCAGAACACGGATAATAGTACTTCCAGGAAAATCTTAGTAATTTCTCATCATACTCCTCTTTGCAGTCAGCATTATTGCCACGTGCTAGTGTTAAGAAAATTTTCCCTTAACACAGGATCAGCAGAATATCCCTACCTCTACTGCTGGGGCATCCCAGTTAGCTTTATACATTTTTTTTAGCTGTTAAACTATGTATTGGATTTGTGTTGGCTGACATCCCAAGGATTAATTTTGACTATTATTGAAAATCAATGCAATAGCAGATACTTTTTTTTTAGGTAGAATATAATCCCTTAATGTCTCAGTAATATTTTTTTTTAAAAGTGCTTGGATAATAGATTTAATTTCATTGTGTCTATGAAGTTCTACATGTGTTTTTAACTGCATATTTCCTGTTTTAGGTGGTGATTCTAGATAAATGTTAACAGATAATAATATAATATGGTTTAGCTAAAAGGTGAACAGTAATAATAGTTATTATGTTCCTTGCATTTATTTTGCATAATTTATGTATATACATTTTGCTTATAGCCAAAAAATCAAGTATGTATGATTACTGATTATGAATAATCAGAGGTCAAGAGAAAGAGATATAAAAACTCTAGAAAAAATAGAGTTGTCTTGTATAACATGCAAATTCTATGCTGTGATATGATTAGGCATTGCAGACATCTTCAGTGCATGCTTTTGCTTTATTACACGCTATTTTAGACTTCTTTCATTTCTTGTTAATAGCTGAAAATATGCTGTGGGGAAAACTGTAACAAAGACATTAGCATATTGAGTTGGATGGAGGAGAAGCAATTCTTTCTTCAGAAAACAGCAGTCAAAAGTTGAAATTTTACAGAATGATGCAAGAGCAGGGACCTGGCAAAGTAATTCAGTAGACATCTTGTCTTTCAGTAGACATCTTATTTTTTGCTTGTACTATATCTAGTCCTTCCAGTTGATTTTTCTCTTTTGTTGATAGACACTATCTAATGAACTAAATGAACATTAACTAGCCTGAAGCAACAAATGCTCCTGTCATATTTTCTAAAAGGAACAAAGAAGCTCTGGTTTTAACTTACTACCCAGCTTCTGTTCTTACAACGGGAGGACAAAAAGATTTTGATTTAAACACCTGGTCAATAAGTAATAAAACATAATACTCATAATTCTAGGCAAACACATTTCCTTGTAATGCCCTGCACTCAGTTATGTGTGTAGTTATGAGGCAATGTTGTTGGACAAGGAGCACACACGTTCTCTAGCACCTAATTTCAAGGAGTCATTAATCCTCATTAGAAGCAAATGAAGCCTTGCATTGTTAATGAAGCCTGCTCTAATCGTAGAATTAACCTGGACGATGAGCATTAGAACTACGTTGAGGTGCCCCAGTTAGCAGCATAACCTCAGCTTTCCATTTGGTTTCTTCTTGAAGCCACAGGTTTCATCCCAGCTCACTCTGGGTTTGCCCATTCACTCTCTATTTCTCCCCACTACTGCTGAACAGTATGATTAGGAGGTCCAGCGCAGATAATGATAAAAAAGTCACTTAGAAAATATGGGCAACTTCTGCAACTAGCATCCACATTGTCTTTATTGTGTATTATATTTTCGATTATTGTTTTTGAAGATTGGCTTAGTCTTTTATGTTTATTTTTAATCTAAACTTTTATTTCCGTATTACACAGATAGTTTTACTTGCTTGTGAGCTAGACTATAGCCCATAGTTTCCGTTATTGCAATGAAATGATGAACCAGATGCAGCCTTAGGTCAAGTTTTTAGGTTGAGGCAGCTGCTGAAAATATAATCTTTCAGCTCCAAACTGAACGCTCTGGCTAGGGGATTATATGAAGAACCATCTTAAATTCAAACACTTTGGGACCCTACTGAGACTATTCAACTATTTGAACTTATTGACAGATTGAACACGGAAAGTTCAGCAATTTGTGGGATCTATTTAGCCTCTGTTTAGCCTCCCTTTCACATTTAATAATTCATGATAATGCCATGTGACTGCAGCAGAAACCATGTCACAACATAGCTGAGCATTTACTAAGGATTTTTCATTAGTTTAGTCTGGTTTAGGGTACTGTGCCACAATTAAGAAATCAATTGGAAATCAATTGTTTTTTCTTTTGAGGGTCAAGTGAATCTTAAGCACTTAAGAAAAAAACTTTCTGAAAAAGTAGGCCCAGGTATCAAACTACCATTGCAGGAGTCTGACACACACTCACACAGACCTCCAGTCTGGTCTTGTAAGTATCGGGTCTTCTAGGCTTCTGGGTAGAATACAGATGTACACAGAGCACTCAGAGTTTCTTATATTCTTCATACTCCTACTGAGAAAATCTTTTAAGAAGGTTTGTTTTGATTCACTGTATCAAACATTTAATTACCGCTCACAGTTTAAATTAAAAAGTCCCAGCTTCAAGATCTTCAGAGCCCTCAGCCTGCAAGGTAAACCCAGCACCGTGGGCTTAGAGTGGCAAAGAGCAGTAAAGAGAGAAAGTTGCTTTTGGGGGTTAGATTAGAAGTTCATGGTTTTCGCTCACTAAGATCAGAGTTTCATGGACCGAGCAAACTCTGACACCAGACTAGGGCTAAAGTAAAGGTTTTTCACATCAAAGGTTACACAGATTTAATTTTTTTTTTAATCAATATCTCAGGTGAAAATTTATACTTCTTACACTTTTTCATTCGTTAACTATATGCCCAAAGGGGAAGGAGTAGGCAAGAGGGAAGGCTGAACTAGTTAGGCAATATTATGCTTTAACAGTGTTGTTAGGTTTCATTTTATTTAAAAGTAAGCAAAAAACTTTTAGAGACTTATTTAAAAAACAGGCACATGATCTATGGAAATGAACGTATTGTGCTGTTTTATTTGCCACATTCTCAGGAATCTGTTTCCTGCCTAGCAAGAAAAAAAAAATCAATTTTAAAATTGGATTTTACCAAACTTGATAGCCAAGTAGAGTGTCTTTAGAAAGGAAAAAGGCAACTTACCAAGAAAAGCCGATTGCTCTCTCTTTTAATGTAGTATTAGTGCTGGTTGCAAGGGCTAGTAACAGTGCCTTGCTTTTGAAAGTTCTTTTTTGCCCTTTAAGCTGAGCTTTGATCTTTGGTAATATTCAGGTACACGCTCAGCTTTACGGCTCATTCCTTTTCTTAGGTCTGCCTTACTCTTTTGTTAGTCCCTGTGTCGGATAAACAGCCCGAAGATGTAATACAGTATCAGAGAAATAAGCTCCAAGACAAATGAAAAAAGAGCAGGAGACAGGGTGACTGAATCAATATGAGCCCTACTCATCACTTGTCATCTGGAGCTCAAAATGAGCACGCAGAAGTCACGGCAGACCGGGAAAGCTGCCGTGCTCCCGCGGGCTACCCGGCGTGTGATTAAGCTGAGCACTTACTCTGAAAATTGCTCTCACCTATTCCCTCTGATGACTGATGATCCAGACAGCGCGATGAGACAAAACAGCTTTGGAGTGGTGGTAAGCTGTGAGCATGGCTTTCTGTTTCGAAAATTGGAAATAGGAGGAGGCCTTGTGTGATGTCAAAACAGACTGGTGTGTCCCTCAGTCAAGCCCTATGTGATTCTGACCAAAACAGGCACTCAAGAGGAGACTGAAACCTGTAACAGTGTAGAATGGGGGCAGTGGCAGGCCTCAGACACAGTGCTGATAGGAAAAGTTCTGAGGGCAGATGGCCAGGAAAAGTAATAGAAGGCTCAGAAAAGTGTTGGTATACAAAAATGGGTGATAAAATTGCAATTACTGGCCATAAAAAAATTCAGCCCGAAAGGTTCATAAAGTTTGGGGCATTTGAAAATAGAGTTGGTAATGCAAAGCAATTCTCAGTCTTGGCAAGAACATTGCAATCCATCTTTTTTTTTGTGTGTGTGTGTACATTTGTGTTTGGTCTTTAAACAAAATTGCTGAGTTCTCTATGGAGTTATACGTATACATTTCTATTATCATAAAATTTAAATTTGTCACCATTCCTTGAAAGATATACCGCCTCAAATTACTATAAAAAAGCTGCTCCAACACTGTTTGGCAATATATTACTCACCGATAACACAGCAGAAAGGATCAGGCTCATATGCCTGGTGCCTCAGCACAGACTCTAAGCATTTTATGAATGCACTGTTTGGTTAAGGAAGTACATAGGGATTGAAAGGACTCTTGTAATGTTATGGGAATTGGATTTCCCAGCTGAATGCAGACAGGTCTGGTGATACTTAGTTATGCTAAAATTGCTTGTTGTTCTGTAGTTCTCTGTCTTTTGTGTCATGGGCATCCCAGCTTGACAAACCCTGCAAAACTGATCCTTTCAATGGGATGGTAGTTACTAGGAAATGTATGCAAACAGGAGACACAATTTGTGCCAAAACCCATGTAATTCAATATAGCAAACAGATGCAATCTAGCCTCTAGCCAAAACAGGATTTGACTTTGTTATTTTCTAAATAATTGTGTTTTGAGCACAGTGGCTGTGAACAAAGACAAAGCACACTGATAAAGGTATGCTTAAGAACATAGTGTTGTAGTAATACTACAGTTAATTTTAATAATTTCCTTAATTTCTGTCAGGTTCTGTGCTATCCCTCTCTCTTTCTCTTTATGTTCAATACACTGTAACTTCAACATAGGAGTTGAATACTAAGTAGGAAATAAATGCATGAGAGAGTGGTCTTAATTTTAACAGTCTGCACTGGAACCCTTAAAGTAAACCCTGAAGTGAAAAAGTACCATAAAAAGACTTTTGAAAAATCAGCTTGAATGTTAAAATTTCTGAGTAGAAAAATAATTTCCTCTTTTGAGACTAACCAGAATGTTCCTACCTGCATCCAGGAACACTTCTGAAGATTAATAGGCCCGTTTTAGCAACTGCTGTTGTGTTCTCTGTATAGCTTGCTCGAAGCAGTGCAATTGCTCATGATATTGCCAGCTCTTGTTATTTTATGGCAAGTCTGGTTATGTTCAGCATTTACGTTAAAGCCTCCATTCTCAAGGACATGAGATTGCATAAGAGGCTTGGCTTGCCATAAGAAAGTGAGTATATGAGCAAAGGCTTCAAAAAACATAAGCTCTACTGCTAAGGCATGTGGGGTCTGTGCTGCAACTGAGATTATTGGCTGCTTTTCTTAAAGTCTAGCTCCTCAAGGTGGACTGCAGCACTCACTGAAGATCTATGACGACATGCACTATCGTCCCCCACCTTTGACAACCTTGGAGTCCCTTCACCTTTGCTGTGCAGGAGAGGTACCAACTGATTTTTACTGCTTGATTAAAGAGAATGACTTGAATAGAGTGACTCAAGTATCCAAAAGCTTAATATTAAAGTGTCATAAGAAACACCCAATTGTATTCGTATTTTTATCAAACTACTTCAGTCAGGATGCTGGAATATTTCATCAGAATCCTAATGGCTAAAAAGTAAACAAAAAAAATGGTTTTAAGCCATTCTCATTATTCCAAGCAGTCTGAAACATGTTTATCACATGTACATTCTCCTTCACAAAAGCCTACTTACTATTTTAGAGTGCATGCAAAGGACAACCAGAAGATGTATTAATTTGCTGTATATTTTGAGCACACTTCTACACCGCTCATGGAATAAAACTGTCTGCCACTAACAGATGTGAGCACCTGCACGGCTGAAGGTCTCCTGAAGAGTTAAGATACAAAATGAGATAAGAAATAAGCAGCAGTAGCACACGAACTACAGGGAGCCTCTTTTCTTCTTATTATTTAAATTAAGCATAAGATGTAATACTTTTTTCTGTCCTAGGAACACCTATGAGTGTCCTCATGACACTTTTGTGTTTCTTGTCTGTGATATTAGCCTTTCATATTTTCACTAGGCCCCCAAGTCTTGCTGGGATACTTGCCAGTGACCTTGGCTTTAATACAGCAATTCTTTTATCAGAGGCCTCCCTGGCATTCTGCTGGAGCAATGACAATCACTGAAAGGAATTTGATACATATTTTTTTTTTTAAACAAAGAGAGATCCTATGGGAGCTTTATGTGCAGAGGATCAAATCCAGAGTCTAAAATCTAAATTTATTTTTGCCAACAGATGAAATGAAGCACTGACAATGATTATGGAAACCAGAATCTTCTGCAGAAGAGCTCAGTTAATATGCTTTATTCATTTCAAATTGAGTATAAGACAGTCCAGATTTTAGGTTTCTTGAAACATTTTACATACTTGTGTAAATATATAAATGTATATATATTATTAATATATAATATATTTAAAATATGTAAATTAAATTATATAAAAATTACATATACATAATATATAGCATATATATTATATAAAATATATATTATGTAATAGATATAATATAATGATGTATGTAAATATATTTATATAATATATACATTTATATATGATTTACATATAGTATATAATATAATTATATGTAATTTATATATATAAATTTATATGTAATTTATATAATATATATGCATTTACATATATGTAATAGCTATATATAAATGTGTGTATATATTTTATCTAAATATATAAATGCTAATATACAAACATTTACCCTTACCTACCATAAATTAATAACTTATCAATGCCAGAGAAGATCTGACAACTCTGGCAACTGGTCAGAGCAGGCAGCATGAACAACCTCCTTCAGCAGTGCCTTCATGCTGGCTTCAGACAAGGGACTCCCACGTGCAGCCCAATCCGCTTCCAAAACTCAAGAAACTCTCACAGACGCCCATATAAAAGACAGTTTTTGTTTGTGCTCTCTAGTCATTTTCAGATTTTCAAGAGATTATTTCGGGAACAACAACCCCTTTTGCTCTAACATATGCCTTGTACAGCAGGTTTATACTAATATACTCATAATTACACCCACAAAAGTTCATTTAATGAGATTAATCTGGAAGATCTCATAGTATCCAGTAACTTTTGGGTAATTTCATGATTGTCACAGCAAAGATAATCAGTGAGGTATTTTTTAATTTCTTTTCATTGCAAAGAAATTTCTCACAAAAGCTCTCATACGGTATTATATCTTTTCAGGATTGCATTTTTAATATGTTCCATACAAGAAGGAAATATATAACGCTCTATTATGAAATTCTAATATAGGACGATTACTTAATGGTCCTGTTAACAGATGTTACATAATTCTGGTAACTTTAACAAAGTAATAGAAGCCTAATGAGGCATACACTCTCTAACATCACAGACTTATCTGTAATGCTTTATCAGGCCATTTTTAATATACCCTGGCCTAATAAATGAAAATGAAATGAGACTACTGCAAAGATATAAGAGCATATTGATGTTTGATATTATAGTTCCATTTCACTGTCAAGCTTGAAATAATATTAACAAAGAGAAGAACAATAACGAGATCCTAAATAGGCAGAGAGGGGAGCTGTGAAAGGTATCATGACCCAGCTGTAAAGGGCAAGTAGTATTAACATTGCTTTGTGTGTTTAATGAAAGTAGAAAATCAAGACTATTATGTAAACAGTCTCCTGATAGATAAGAGAGAAAAAGGAATGGAAAGGAATATTTAATTTGTTTGAGATAGATGACATTGCCAGGATAAGGTCTGTGGCTGCAAACTGCTAAATATCTGCAAATTCCAGCACTGTTTAGAGATCATTCATCTTTATTATAAATAATAATTATTGTTATTACCACTATCATTTTTACTTTGTAAGTATTGTTACTTTTTTTTACAATATTTTAAATCATAGATGTGAAACTGTCAGTGTGACTTCAGAACACAGCAGAAAATCTGAAAAGCCTAAAGAGCTATTGAGCTCTTAATATGTATGCCTACAAATATGTAGGCATGGAACTTAATTTCAACCAGTATCCCATTGACAGTAAGATCTACATACATTTACTAGATTAAATGTATGGAAAAGAGAAGAAACAGGGAATGAGAAACATATGGGAGGAAAGGATAAGAAAGATAACATATGAGTATATTCTTACTAGCCTAATTATTTATGTTCTAGAAGTAATACAGAATTTATTTCGGCATATCCTAAATAGATTTCTGTGGCACAACTATGCATAAAGAAGTAGATTTCCTTGAACAAGCACATGGCAAATTTTGCTCTGAAATTTAGTTAAGCTTGTTGAAACAGTCCACAGATAACTATAGTGGATATTAATGTCAGTTGTAGTCAGTTAATGTCTGCCTGCTAATTATCAAAGACATGCACACAGTCTAAGTCAAGCATATCTTCTGGAGTAGATGGTCTAAGCTAAGCATCTGCAGGTTAGATGATAGGAAAAAAACAGGGAAATTTTGAGTTTTTAAGGAGGATTAGAGGAAGTTTCTTTCACCAGCACAGGCAGGATTCCTCACTCCTTTTGTTTCAGTAACTGAGACTAAAGGATAACTTTGCTTCTTAAAATACTATGGAGAGTTGGCTTGATGAGATGGTTCAATTTTGCTGGCTGTCTGAGCACAGGATGCATTTCTTTGGTCCTCAAAGCAGCATTAGCTTAGATGACAGCAACAATGACAAGAACAGGAACTAGCTCTGCCTAGGAAAATGCAGAGTTCTACCTCATTATAGTGTGTTTCAGTGTAACCCTATAGGAGCAAGGACCAGGAAACATGGTGTGAAATATCTCATCAAATGCTGCCGTGGGTTTTTCTAGATAATTCTTATGTCTTTATATATGCAGCTTTGCAAATCTTACATGTTCACTGGGTCAGTTTTAAATCTAAGTCTTCTACTAGTGATACAACTAAAAGCCACTGGAAGTAGAAAGAGACTAATCACTTTAATCAGCTTTGAACTAGATTCCTTCAAACCTAACTAGAACTTCTATAGGGTGGAGAAGCACCCTTTCTTTCTAATACTGAAGAATTTGAGATGATAGGATGGCTGTAGATGAATAGCTATAAGGATACATAGGCAGGCATACCTTACCTAGGAAAATAGATAGGCCTTCAGTGCTTTTAACTGAAATTTGCTTTCCCATTTGGATTCAAAATACATTTTGCTTAGTTGAGATTTTCTTTTAAAACATAATTACTCATGGAAACACTAATAGTACATTCAATGAGACAATCAGGTATATATTTTGCATAGCATGTGTGGATTTAACATTGAGTGGATGCACTGGAGTACTTAATTTTGCAAATTAGAAAATAATGTGAACATCTGCAGTCATCTGAAGCTAGCAATCCTTTTAAAATGAAAATTATATTTTTGTATTTTTTTCTATTTTCAACAGGAAAAGTGAGTATTTCACAGTAAAAAAATGGCCCAAATATGGGCTTTAAAATATCCTAATGAAAAAAAATCTGAAAATTCACATTCTGAATATTTCATTTAAAATATATAGGGAAAGAAGCAATTTTCAACTGAAAATATACTTCCTTATAAGATTTCTGAAAACCAGCAATGAAAAGACCATATGTTTCAAAGTTTATCTCTGAATAAAGAATATGGCCTAGTTGGAAACTCACAATAAAGAGGAATTCTAATGAAATATCTGATCTATTTCCATAGCTTTAAACCTTTTCTAGGATACAAGAAGGACACTGACAGGGTCCACTGGAGGGCCATGAAGGTGATTAAGGGACTGGAGCCTTTGTCATATGAGGAAAGACTAAGCGATCTGGACCTGTTAGTCTGGAGAAAAGAAGGCTGAGAGGAGATTTGATCAACGTGTTCAAGTGGAACAATACCCCAATACGATCCAAAAAAAGGCATAAGTGCCTTCAAATGTGTTTTTCAGAGTGGATAAAATTCTAATAACACTATACAATGAGAGGAAGTTATTGGAACTAGTGGTATAAATCAGGGTAACTGTTCACATTTACATTATGATTCGTGGAAGTATAATAATTTCTTTCTCCTCCTGTATTAGTGCATGGCTTCATTAAAATTCACTTCCTATGATTACTGCAAAATATCTATCTTCCTCAAAATTTGTATTAGCCTGACCTGTCAGTGTACATCCATAATAGTGTTATAAAATAATAAAGTTATTGTTATTACCTTGATAAGGTAAAACAGACAAACTTGTCAACAAAAGCAAATTTCAATAGTTATGATTAGCTTAGTTGATTACATCTGTGGAAGGTAATTTTAGAAGTAGAACAAGCACTTCTCTTACATAATTTAGACTTAATTCAATACAATCCCTCTCGCAATATTTTGAATTATAAGGTATACATCTCAATCATCTGCAAAGTAAGTGATCAAAAAAGACAGCTTTCTATTAAGAACCTAACTTCTATAAAAACAAAAAATTTACACTTTATTTGAAATAAAAATCATAAAAAGACATTCTCTCTGTAGAAATAATTCTTTGAAAATCTCTTACTAAAGAAAGTAAGAGAAGATCGTTTGCTAAAATAAAATAAATTTCTTCTTACTCACTTGAAATGAGCCATAATTTTGGACATTCTTTAATTTTTAAGAATTGTGCTCAAATAGATTGTGCTAACCCAGGCCAAAGGAAGAAAGAAACAAACAAAAATTCCAAACAAACAAACAAAAAATCAACCTCTAACCTGCAACAAAACAAGGAATCAAAAATCTGCATTAACATAGTATGAATAAATCAGTCACACAGATTGCCATACCAAAGCCTGGTCACAGACGGTAATATTTCACCTGGATTGATGTAATTAAATTGGCATTACTTCTACCACTTCATAAAAACAATTACAATGTTATAAAGGCATTTTAACAGTATATCTTACTGTGGTGTATAGGATGGATAATAAACTGTAATAGTATAGGGCACCTTTATAATATAAAGTATGATAATGACCACAGTGGTGACTATACCATTTTAATAATTTAATTAAAGCTAAAATTTCACCATTAACTCCTGTAGTAGTATTGCTGTTTAGCCTCTACTTCCCTTAAACTATAAAATGCCCTATAGAGAAGTAAATTACCCTGAAAATGCCATATAAAGGGCTTTAATAAACTTATAGCTGGCAACTGGCCATTCCCTGCTGGTGCAACTCAAAAGTCCGCAGAAGAATGTTCTTGTGTGAGGCCCTTAGAGATACGATTCAGGAGGGAGAAAGCCTATTTGGCCAGTACCTAACAGCTTCATCAAAGTTGGATGGATAAACTATTGCTTTGAGTATTAATCTACTAAATGTTGATAGTGTTCTACCAAGGTTCTGGAAATCCTGCAAAAATGAACAGTTCATGCAGGCAGCAACTCGTGCCTTGCTGAGTGTGTGTAGCTCAACTGAGTCTTTGCAACATATTCCAGCCAGAAATGTTGGACTTAACAGTCTTCAAAGGCCCCGGCTCACAGGTATTTAATAATCAGATAACTTTTTTAGCCTGATGGTCTCTAATTTTAGCTTAGTTTCCTAAAGAAAGAAAGCTAATAGCACCTCAGTGTGTGTATTCATCTGTCTCTCAATCCCCTCTGCACATTTTAACACATTTGCAAATGAGGAAAGTTCTCAAGGATATTAACGTTCCTAAAGATTTCATTACAATAAGAAATCAGGAAGAGGAGAAGCACCCTTTGGGATTATTGCCTTTTTTGAAATCAGAGAATCCATAAGGGAGATCAATGTCATAACACAAATAGAAAACGAGGTTTCATTACTTCTACTGCTCACAGATCTACCTAATTCCATAGGGTGTATTTACTAGTGTTTCAGCCATGCTATGTCTGAATGTTGTTAGCAGTGAAGTTTCCAAATTTTGGGGAAAATGGCCTTTAAAAATTGTCAAGATATGCTGAGTACCTGCTTTTTATTTAGAGAAAAAATCACCAAGAGATGCAGGCTGATTTTTTCCTGACTGCTCTGTTCAGGAAGAAAATGCAACGGTGTTGGATGTGCAAGAGGTGCAAGAGGTGCAATGGGCAAGAAGTACCTAAGAGGAACAGGGCAGCCATCTCCCATGACACAGGAGGTTTAGAAGACCAGAAATGGATAAAGAGTGACTGAAGGTTATGAAAAAAAAAATTGCTCTCTTGGCCAGTTCTGGTTGTAGCAAAAGCAGCAAAAGAGCTTGTCATTGAGTTTTATTGGCAGAGAAGGATGTTTGAAGCCTAGATTGAAGAAAGCTCCCCAAAAGAATGAAGGATGGTGTCCTGAAAAAAACGAAAACGGAGGTTTTAAAGTAAATAGATGGGTAGTTTTTAATTCCCTTATTATTCCCTTAACGGGTGTGAGTGAAATAAGTGTCTGCGCTGCAGTCTGGGTAGAAACATACTTAAAAAAAAAAAAAAAAAAAAACAGAAAAAAAGTGGTAAATAAGCGACCAGATAAAAACTTGCAATCTAATGAAGAGAGGATAGGAAACTGAGATAAGTTGAGAGCAATCCCTTATAAAACCGAAATGAGGTGGGGAAGAATGGGGAGGTGAACAGCCCGAACTTCTCTCCCAAACCAGTAAATTATAATTGTGAACCTAAAGGATATATGACCTAAATTTAAGATGACAAAGTAAAAATTTTTCATAAGTAGAGGAAATAAAAGAAATATGTAGATATAATACAAAATTTTACATAGGAGAAAAAGTCTGAAAAATATTCTACCATTGTTTTGGTCTAATGTGACCGTGAGGAACTTATGAGCAAGAATAGGAAAACTTACAAGAAAATGAAGTCCTAGGGATTGATGTTATTAAATTTTACATTATAGCAAATGCCCACAATATGAGGTAGCCTAGTGAACTGAAGACAATTCTCAGTTTTACTCTCAGAGCAGAAATTTCCCTCTCGCTGTGTAACTTTTAGTTCCTTTCCTTGCTTTGGTCTCCACAACTTACTCTGAAACTTGTCTCTGTCTTTCAGATCCTGTGAGATCTCTAATTCAGCCACCTTGCTGGCTGCTGCTCCTGCCACAACCATCTTTTGTCCTTTCAATTTTGCCAAAGAATTGATGCTCTTTTTCCTCACATTCTCCATGCCTAAAGAAGCGAACAGGTGACAGTAACTACCATCTACTACAATTCACAGTATTTAAAACATGTTTTGCCATGAAAAAAATCAGGGAAAGTATTTTTATTCCACAAGACAATTGACAAACAAAATACATAATCGTGTGACATGACATGAGGCTGCAGCTCTATGGAATAACATCTTTTATAATGTATGTGTATGTCTTGGCTCTTTTTGGATGCGGTAAACGGTTATGAGCCCCTTACATATTACATCAACAACAAAGAATTAGCAGATAAAAGATAATTGACAGATAAAAGATCTATCTTATCTTGAAAGATAAAAGATAATTTGAAATTAATGCTATGCTTCAGGAAAAAAAAAAAGGAGGTTGACCTTATAGAAAGTTCTCATCTTTCCAATGAAACTTATGATTCTCCACAAATGAAAATGGGTAATGAAGCACATTGGTGCTAAAGCCAGTGCAGCTAAGAATAATTAACCTACTAAAGAATTTGGTCATAGGAATGTGGTAGTCAGGGGAGAACACTAGATTCTCACATAGAAAAGCCCGCATTAAGAGAATTAGAAACACCAACAGTTCTGAATACTGGCAGCGTTACTTGGATAATTAGACTTTCTGCAACAGCAACATTCTAGATATCAATGCCATCATCATTTATAGCCATAGAGTAATTATTAAAGGTTCCAAAACCTCCTGTGACTGAGGTTTATTGTTGCACATTAGACCTACAATGATATAACTACCACCATCATATTTTATAGCATTATCTATTCCCTTGAATATTACCAGAGTTCCAACTGGAAAGATACTGCGGTGATAAAATTATCTTGTTAGTACTTAATTCCTGTCATTTTTCATGGTAGTCTTAATATGTTTTCCTATATCTTGTTTTCAAGGTACTTGGAGTGGATTTCGAGAAGTCTCTTCACTAATATTTGCACTTACAGTTAACTGAAATTATGAAATTGCTAATATTGCAAGTATTTTTTTTTTCTGTTTTGATACTTTATTTATAAGCTGCATGGAATAGAATGCTCTAGAATGTTGATTAGTTAATCCAAGGTCATTGCAGGACTTATTATTATGTATTTGTTATGCTCAGTTTTTACTTGCATCCTTGGCTATCTTAGGGAAAAAGTAGCTCTAAGTTATCCTTATGCCTCTGCTAAGCCTTGGCTTCAGGCTAAATCACAGCAGCATTTTTGTTCCTCCATACTGTACCAGCTACAGCGATCCATGTCAGTGGAATCCACTATATGTGGGAACTGAGAATTGGTGAGATGACCTTCAGCTGGTCTGAGCCCCGAAACTTTCTCAGGCTACCACGTCCTTGAAACCATCTGGAGAGATACGGACTGCAGCAAATAAACAACTTAAAAGACGTGAAGATGTGGAAGTCGTTAATGAAGAACTGAGTGGAACAGTGAATCAGGAATCACCGTGCAGCCAAGATGAGGATGAAGAGTATATAAGACGGACTCAGGGGGAAGGGAAGTGCGCACACATGTGCACGCGCGAGCGTGGGGTCTGGAGTACTGTGCCTACTTGATCAATAAAAGCTTACATATAGCATGCATGCTGGGCCGTCCCGACTTCATCGCGGAGCAAGCGACAACTATACATAATGTGTTTCCTCTCAATTATTTTCTTCTGCACACTCCATGTTGCAAACAGGTGATATAGATGTATGATAAGAGTCTGTAACCTTGAGGGAAACCTTCAATTCATTAGAAATATCTAAAAGTGAAACTGCATAGACACCATCTGTGATGACTGGATCACCACTTGCTACAGGTGATAAACAAAACACTGCGGGCTATGTCACCTTTAATGATTTCCTCCTCAGTTTAGTCATGATTTTTTCCCCTGAAGCATAAGACATTATAAGATAGATTGGTGAAGCAGCAATGGGCAGGCAGATACCATCAACACCATCAGCAATCAAGTGTATTGCTCCTGATGCTATTTCTGTCCATAGCTGTAATATGGACACGGTATTGATGACTACGATATAAATGATACAGTCCCAAAGTTAATGCTTTGGAAAACTGCTCTTTAGGACGAATGTCACACTCAGTTTCCCATAGGTAGGCTTTTATCTCCCACAGAATTTAGGTTTTTTTTTACTATCTCCATTCCTATTATGCATGGATGATAGCCATACAATGCTAAAAGAATAAATGCTAAAATAAATAATTGCATGACTTCGAAGAAGTGAGTGTGTTTATTAACAGTTCCTTCATTCAGTGAAAAGGACATGCATGGAGTACCCTTATTTTTACTAAAAATTCTGTCAAATTTACTAAAGTCTGTCAAACTTACTAAAAATTTTGTCAAAGATGCCCAACAGTAGAATGGGACATTCTATACAGACTAACCAACCATTATGTTCCCATATTGTTAAAGTCAGAAACAACATGAGTTTGAATTCAGCACAGTCTCAGTCGTGGATTCCAACGCTCGGAGTCTATTCTTCCCTCTAAAAACAACCTTCTTTTTCTTGTGAGGCTCAGGATGCGATAAAGAAAATCACAGCAAGCAAGAAAAAAAAAAGTCACTTAAGAAACTTGCATTTGTTTTATATCATGGAGTAGAATACAGAAATAAAGCTCTATGTTAACCCCATCAGAGGTGCTTTTTTGAAAAAGGCTATTTATACCAGTGTGTGAGGAACACTGCACGAACAAGCACATTGCATGGTGTGTGTGTGTGCTCTCTATCCTTTGTGTGGACCATCCCTACAGGACCAGCCTTCTGGTCCTTTGTCCTTTGCCCCAAAACAATTGTTTTCATTAAGGTCCCAGTAGCTTCAGTGCAAAACCCTAAAATAGTTTCTAAATAACAATGTTTCTAAACAATAGTTTCTAAACAACTATTGACATTTCATGCCTATTAATCCTATGAAGTAAGTAAGAGTTACACATTTGCAAAGAATCTCATTTGTTCTGCAGTCCTCTTACAACATCAAAATGTCTGTTCCCCAAGGATCATATCTAGACATCTTCATGGGCTCAGGTGTGCGAACAAGGCTATTCAAGACAGATGAAACACATTTGGTCTCTATATTCATGCACTTTTTGTCCTGGTGTAAGGTCCAGGATGCACATCTAGTGCATGCATATATTTTTTCTTATACATTTGAAATCTTTCTCTTATGCTAGTTTTGTGGTCCCTGTGGCCCCTCAGTGAACTGTTATTTTTCTTAAGTCCCACTCTCATTTCATTAAACTCTTACAGACGAGGCTTGAGTCTTTATGTGACCATAAATACAAATAAAATACTTTCCTGATAGGCAAAAGATAAAAGTAAAACGCAAACATAAAGCTAACCAGAATAAAAGCTACCATTAGTTGAAAGGTCAAGAAAGGAGAAAAACAACCAGCATCCTTTAACTCAATTACTAGTTGAAAGGCCAAGAAAGGGAAAAAACAACCAGCATCCTTTAACTCAATTATGTGAAGGAAAACAAGTGTTCATGATGATCCCAACAAGTGTTGGGATTAAAAGATTATTGTTTGCTAACTGCCAAAGATTGGATTATGTGAGTGGACCTGAGTAAAAGAAAACTGATTTTCACTTAGTTCAGAGGACTATAAAGATAATGAAAATGAATAAAATAGAAAGTACTGCTCAAGTCAGTGACCTGGGAATAAGGGGTGTACTGTTCCTAATATGACTTGTCACAAAAATAATCAGCTGGTATAATAAATTCGCCTTCTCCAATTAGAAGGTCTCCCCAGGGTCCCAAAGCTGGTGACAGTACGTAAACGATGTCTAGCATTACTGTCAAACGGCACAACTCTGACTGAAACTTTGACTTTCCATTACTATATATCAAACAAATATCCATTTTTAAAGAACCTAATTAATACTTAAGTGGAAAGGTGAACTAATATAGTTTTCCAATATTTTCCCTTGACCTTTTTCTGTAAATAAAGAAAACGGAGGGAGATATATATGTAGGACAGCAATTTCTGTGTCAATAATAAGGAGAGGAATAAAGATAAAATTTTAGGAATCTGAGAGACAAGAATGATAAAAACAGAGTTATAACTCTGTCAGTTTAATTAGTCAAAGCTTATGTCTAATTTTATCAAATCTTATTATTCATTACATGAGTCTAAGTTATAGGCCCACACAAAAATACTTCATTGGCATTTGCTGGGAATACTTTTCAACACATCAAGAGGAAACTAATGATAGGAATCTCAAGAGACGTGATCAGTCTTATTTGTCTCCTGTAGGTCTGAAAAGTCTAAAAGTCAAGTATCTCATCTTTGCCTAATAGTCTCTCCTTCCTTCCAGATGATATAAAGAGAGATGGACCTATAATGGGCAGCTGTTCTTGCAACAAGTTTCTAATATGGGCAAGATAACTTCAGAGAGATTTTTCTCCCTTTTTCCACTGAGGACAGAGGAAGGCCACATAAACAGACTAAACTAGTCTGAGATGGTTATTCTCCAAAATAAAGTATAAAGCAAGACCTTTAAGAGAGAAAAAAAACACATTTTTTTGTATAAACAAAGAAAGAAACAGTATTTATATTACATTTATCCTTAAGGTCAGTGGTTTTGTCAGGAATTATTTGTCTTTAAAAAAGGTGAAATGTTGTTTCGTTCTATGGAGTGTTTTGTATTCAGAACACATGTAACTTACCAGGCAGCAGCTTGATTTACTTTAAATGTAATAATCATACTAATAAATTATATTAGCAATTATAAGTAATAATTTTTCCTTGAATAAAATACTCAGTTCCACACTGATGTTTCTATCTTTTTAACTCAGTGCTGAAAATCTAATCCAATTTCCAGCTATAAATAACATTGTTCTGATCTCCTCAGTTTTTGAAAGATGTTGATAAATAAGGGCTAAAGCAGAAGTGAAATAAAATGATTAAGGAATTGAAAAGGCTGATTTATGAGGAAAGGTTAACAGGATTAATTATCTTTAACTTTGCAAGACAATGACTACAGGGAAGCTATCATAACCATCTATAAATATGTTGAAAGGTGTAAACGCCAGTGAGAGAGAAAAATTGAGAATTACTAGGAGCAAATGATATGTATTTTCTTCTTCTTAGTTCTATGGGAAAAAGAATTACAGTTGCTGAATAATGAGGCTGGATAGAGTTTAGAATAGATTCCCTCCCTAACTCATCACCTCTGTCCTCCACCCCATGAGCTCCAGACTGGTGGACATCCCTCCTGAGCTTGCTGTGCTCCTAGAGCACACTCCTCCTCACTCCCGGTACATACTTGCTCCTTGTTGCCCTCTCTTCCAGGCAAAATTTTTCACTTTCCCCCCAACACGAATAGACAAAGCTCATCATGGTCTTCCCTTCTATGGGAAGCAGTCACTATGGTTTCATGAGGCAGAGGAGAGGAGTGGGGAAGAACTTGTAATGAGGCTGCAGGATGTAGGCCAAACTCTGACAATATCTTCAAGAGAATAAACTAGATTTGGACTTTTTATATGAGTATAAGGGAGTCCTAAAAAAAAAAAAAGAGATTTTGGCTAAGGATAGCCCACTTGGAGCCGCAAAGGCCTCAAATGCTCTAGGCTTTGAGGCTAGAACATTGCTCTGAACAATAATCCCTACTGATGGGATTATCCCATTCCCAGGGCAGTAACATCTGAAATAAACATGGAAATGCCTTCTTTCTCAAGATTCCCTTCTAAAAGAGACTTTATAATCCATGCATGCACAGAATTAGGACTCTAAAAAAGGCTAAAATACATGGTATGTATGTTTTTTTCCACAAGTCTGGTTGGCAGATTAGATTTGATCCAACAAATCTTTGCTTTCAGACTACTCCATCAGACTGTCGCTTTTGTCTACATGATCTACATTACTTTAGGCATATGTTTTAATTTTCCTGATGTAAGAGACATTTTATAATACACAATTTCCACTCTTCCTAGAAAAACTTTCTGGAATGGCTGAATACTTACTTCATAGACTTATATTTGCACTATACTTGAGGTAGGAAAAAAAACAGATTTTGTGTATTCACAATTGATCAATATCTATGAAATAACTATTTCACAATTATTTTATTTCTTCCAAAAACTAAACTGATATCATCTATGTAGTTTGCACTCTTAAAATACACAGAAGCACAAAAATTACTAGTGTCAGAATGACTTGGCATTCTGTAGAGAGTAACTTACACTGCATTTATCAAACTGAAAAGATCTTTTCCTCAGGGGTACATAATCCTTTCTGCTCCTTGCATTATAATGAACTAGACTTAGCTGTAACCTTACTGCTGTGTAAAATGTTGCAGACCACAATATGTAGGGTTTAAGCCAAATCTTTCCAGTTTTCTCCAGAAAAACAATCTGACCACCTTAAAGAAGTTATTTCCTGTATTTCCTTGCTGTTTGGTTCCCAGGCACAGAAATCATAAAGTGTGAAAAGAATTAATTCTTCACAAGACAATACTTTGTGAGTGGGTCTTTGTTAATAGCTACAGTTACAACTGCAACAACTTCAGTGGCCGAATTCTGTACTTAGTTTTGGCTCTAAGATTGTGATAAATACGAAGATCCAAAACTAAATAACGCACTGCATCTAAGTGTCAGCAATTTTCTTAGAGTTCAGCTACAGAATATCAATGACTGTTCACCTCAATCCACAGAGAAATGTGACTTCTGTATTAGCATGGGAGATTACATGACAGAAAAAAAATCAAATACTCCTTTAAAAATAGCAAGCAAATGTTTCAATAATTTACTACATTTCTCCACTAACTTTTCAACCACTACTCATTTAACATTTCCAAAGGCAAATCTATTTAACAAAAATAATGTATTTTAAAGAAAAGTAATTATTTCCACCCAAAGTAATTTAAAAACAAAATGTTTTAGCAAAACTAGGTTGTCCAATAATCAAACACCGACTCTAGTTTATTTAGAAATATTCAAATATCTTCAAAATCAAGTCAGACTTGTTTCAGTATTCTCTGAACAGCATCCAGCCTTATCTGCATAGGAAAAGATATAGACAAGAATTTGGCAGAATGGCTCCTCTACTGCAGTAAGTAGGTGGACACTTTCTCCTAGATCAAAGAGGCTGCTACCAACATTCCTCCTAATGGAAATGGTTGCCGAAGGAGAGTAAATGTTAAAAGAAATGAGATTATTCTTCAAAGATGCAAGTTTCAAGAAAGTATTGGAAAAAAAAATCTCCTACTTAGGCAGATCTGAAAACTGTGAGGTAAGACTCTCTTTAGTCTATTGAATCCAGTTCATGGATATGTAATTGAAATGCAAAAGCTATGAAATTGCTGAGATTAAAAGACATAGGCACAGAGCAACAGTGTATTTGATTTCTCTACTACGCTGGAATCCAGACACAGGACAAAGGTAGACACAAATTTGGTGTCTTCCTCCTAGCATTAATTTAAACATATCAAAATCCTAACTTTTGCTATCTTTTTAAAAATAAGAAATGAAAATACAGAAAAATTCCTGGATCATAACAATACAAATCAGACATGGACTAATCTGTTGTGTATAATACATTCTAAGTAATCAGCCTTTCCTGGCAGCAATTCTTGTTCACCCCGTGTTATGTTGGATAAAGAGGTACTAATAAACCTAGTGCCTCTGTGAAAATTAAATTCTTCAACAACCTTATGGTGAAAATAGAAAAATATCAAGTTATACTTTAAGTGTTCTTATATATTACCTCTTTCTTGGCCGAAGCAAAAAATAGAACAAGAAATACTCTGTTTTCAAGCTGGCTGGAACTTTTCAATGATTATGCTTAGGGCAAGAATTTGACCAGCAGGCTACGTTTTAAAAAATCTGGAAAATTTTACCTTTCTTGCCTGGAGTGACATTTAACTTTGTGCTGAATCTATAAAGAATATTGTCTCCTTCCTTGCAGATAAAAAAACCTCAAATGATTATTGCTATTTAACTGGAAATGGAAATTGCTCTTTTTAATCAATGATTCTGTATCACTTTTCTTGCACCAGCAGAAACTTTTGTATACGGGAAAAGAAATATCAAACCTCAACTGACATGCCCTCTATTTCTGTATAAGTAATGGTCTCTTCCTTGTGGAAGATAAAGGACTGTAAGTGTACCCTACCTGTAAACTTCTGCCAGCAGATTTGTGTTCTTATATCCATAAATGTAACATTACAGACAATACTATATTCAGAACTACCAGCCATACTTTGGACTTTGTACTATGTACAATGGCAAAGATGACATTTATGGGACTTCAGTTTCTATACAGGCTGTTGTAATAAGTAACTGCTGAACTACATTTCAGAGAAATTATGACTGTATTTCAAGATGTTTGAAGGTATTTTCCTTGTCTGCTTTATTTTTTAAAGCATGAATAAACATTAAATGAAAACTTTAATAATTCTGTGGGAAATGCTATATGAATCATAAGTAACTAACTGTTTCTACAAAACATTTGTTGACTGCATTTCAAATAAACCAGTTCTTTAGAGATCAATTATCAAAAAAGGGTAATTATGAACTTCTTAAGGTACTGTGTTTTTACTGTATCTATTTGTACAGTATAATTACAAAGATGTTACATTACTGTAGAAAATTAACAGTTGACAGACAGTGAAACTGCATAATTAGAACATCAACTCAGTGGTGATGTCAGATCTAAGGCCAAAGAGCAAATCTACTTTCCAGTAAAATTTCATTTCCCGCAAAGCACAAGTAAGGAGTGCAGTCCTATAGCATTATTGCTGACATGAAATATGATTTATGCACAAGGAGGGAAATCAGATTCAGGTGTTACTGCCAAGCTATGACTTTTATGATCACTAAGAATATTATGATGGAACAATATGTAAAATGCCTTACAGACACAGGGAAAGGGATGAAAAGTGAATGCAGTGTTATTTTTTGAACTTTTCAGGCTAGTTTTTAGTTTCTAGCAAAACAAACCTTTATCCTGATTGCTTCTATGGTTTTTATTTTTTTTTTCCACAAGCTTCCACCACTAACTCTCTCTATGGACTAAATTACTACCCATTTCTTACTCTGAAACACTAAAATATTTGATTGACCAGCTAAAAAAAGCACTGTTTTGTCATTCAACTTCCCTCCCTATATCTTCGATCTTCTTTCCAAACTCAGAAGAGTCATAATCAATATTTTAAAAAGTCTCCCAACTAACCATCTGAATTACAAAGACAGGCTTTGCACTCCGTCTTGTACTTCACTTCCAAGAGAACCTAGAAAAGACTTTTGGTGGAGGCACCAGAACTGTCAAGATCAGTTCACTACAATCATGGGTAACTATCTAATAGGCTTTTAGTTCAGACTGTTTTTAGTTCAGTTCTCTTTAGTTAAAATAATCATTCTACCTATGCCTCATCTGTCTATAAAATCCCCTTCCCATTCTTCTAAGGCTGCCATACAAAACATCAAAAAATGCAAAAAAAAAAGACTTCTTATTCTATATTCACGATGATACCAAAGTAATTGATCGTATAGACCTACTTCCAGAAGTTTGCTTGTGTTCAGATCTCTGCATCTTGTGCTTCACAATGAATTCTTAAATCAAAATCAGGAGTTCTACAATGCTGTCTGAAGTTCTTTTTTTGCTATATATATTTTTTTCATAGAATCACAGAATACCTAAGGTTGGAAGGGACCTCTAGAGGTCATCTAGTCCAACCGCCCTGCACACGCAGGGCCACCTAGAGCACGTGGCACAGGGCTGCATCCAAGCGGGTCTTGAAGATCTCCAGAGGAGACTCCACAACCTCTCTGGGCAGCCTGTTCCAGTGCTCTGTCACCCTCACTGTTAAGAATTTTTTCCTTAAGTTCCTGTGGACTTTTGATGCTTCAGTTTGTGGTCATTTCCTCTAGTTCTGTCAGTGGCCACCAGTGAAGAGAGGCCAACCCCATCCTCCTCACTGCCTCCCTTGAGGTACTTATAGACACTAATTAGATCCGTTCTCAGTCTTCTCTTCTCCAGACTGCACAGGCCCAGCTCCCTCAGCCTCTCCTCATAGGGCATAGGGTTTTCCCTCCAACTAATCTAGCATTGCATTACCAGAACATCATTATGGTTCAATAGATGACACAATCAACATTTTTCCAACTCTTTTTTCTTTTCTTGCACTTCCTTGATGAAAACTGTTTGCATTTAGGTTTACACCAGCAAAGAAGAGATCAAAGTTGTGTCTCTGCTATCCCTCTCATCTTTAAAACATAGCTAAGGTCTCAAATCCAGTGTATAATACTCTGTTTGGCAAGGATAAAACACAAGGCCAAGGGCAATCTATTTATTTTATACATTATGATCTTCCAGCTGGGCTCCTGGCAGGCTGATGGTATGAATCTCATCTGGGAAAGATTTGGGGCATCTCAGCTCTATCCATGTCCTTTATGTATATTCATACCGTATATTCATACCTGACAAATGGCATGGTCACATACTTGTCCCACTGCTTCTGACCCTGTCTGAAATGCCACTCTATCAGTCACAAGCTTTTCACTTTCCTCTTTTAGCCATTCATGTTTGCTGATGAATTATCAAGATCTCAAATTGTTTGACAACTTTGGATCTCAGTATAAGTCTCCTTTGGGGATAGCATGAAGACATTTCAGTTCTCTTTCATGTGAAGCGAGACAACTAATTTGGGAGCATTACAAAGGCTTCTGTCCCTGGCCCTCCTTCGCATCCTAAGGTCTTCTCTGCATGCATTATAAAATATAGATAGATGGAATAACAGGTGGACTTTGCTAATATTTGGTGCTGGGCATGGAAAAAACATTTTTAGTAAAACTTAAAGAAAATTAAAGCTGTTTTAAAAGCACAGCTATGTCAGAAAGAAAGAGGGAAGGAAAGAGGAAAAGATAACTGAAAGAGAACAGCAATGTTTGTCTCTCCTCACTTGTTTTCTGACTCTGCATAATAATCAGATTAGATTTGGGGTGAAAAAAATAAGGTAAAATACTTGCGGAGAAGAAGGAAGTTAGTAGAAGGCATAGGGGACAGGAGGAAGGCCAGATACAGGGGAGGAAAGGATAGAAAGAAGACCAGAGCAGAAAGTAGCAAATATAAGGAATAGCAGAAAAGAACAGGAAAAAAAAAACAAAGGAGAAAAAAAATAAAACGAAGGCAGAAAGAGGTGAACAGAGGAGAGAGAACACTGCAAGTAAAAATAGATCTGGGAAAGTAGGCACAATTATTAAAAAACTCACATGTTTTTCATACTCACACTGATGAAAAACAGCTCCCTTGAAGCCATATAGACTTTGACAACCATGCATTCTGCCAACCACAGAATCACTTTTCTATCTTCTCGTATACATGCTCATCTCTACAAAATTACATTACTTGTCTGTTTGTCTAAGTCATTAGCAAAAAAGTTTAAAAAGTTTAAAATTCATCTGATCATACATTCATTTCTTGCACTATTGTTCTAGTGGTGAAACAGTTCTAAGACAGACTCTTCTATGACATTTTGTGCAAAACTTTATTTGCCAATGCCCAGAAAAATTCTAAATGCTGGTTCTTCTAAGTAACATAGAACTGCAATTCTTAAGGTCAGACTGATCCAAAACTTGAACTTTTAACACTATCATCTTGACTCACTGCTGAGATATTATAAAATTATATATATATTTTTTCCAGATCTTCAAAAGCCAAGAAGCATATAATAAAATGGGAAACCCTGAAAACACCTTTCTTACCAAGCACAGATAATGTAATCTGTATGTGTAATATTTCATGTGTTCACTGATGATGTGAAAGAGACAATTTGTTAACAACAATAAAGTTCATAGATTCCAAACGAAGAGATGTTTCTAATAGTAGCATAGGAAATGCATGAATCCGTAGCTGCAGGGCTGGGAGTAGCAGGGAAGAGTACCACTGATGGATGGGAGGGAGGGTGAAAAGGGAATACTGGTAAAAACATCCTGAGAGGGAGGTGGGATTATCAGTCTTGATAGAAATGTAGGAAGCAGGAAAGAATAAAGGAATGAGAAAAAGGTCCAAAACCTGCTATTCCTCCACAAAACCCAGGGGTAAATCCCCACTCCAGCTGCATTCACCAAGATGGCAATCCTCTTTCCCTAGCCATGCTCTATTAGGTGCAGTGACAGAGGCCTATGACTTGAACTGGAAAGCTATAATCTAAGTAATGATCCACATGTTGATATTATTAGACACACAAAATTTTTTTTCGGTGAACCATATTCCTTCCAGAGGACCAAAGGAGACAGAAAGGCATGTAAGTCAGTAGTTTAAATTCATATATAATCATATAGAAAGTTATGGTGCTCAGAAGAAAGATGGAGAGAACATCAGGAATTCCTTGGTCATTGGTTGTTGCTATAAACAGAAAAATCAACAAGGAAAACAGCATTACTGATAACTGAAAACCATAATTCACCTAGCAATACTGCATCTTCAAGGGTCACAGAATAAAGTCTATTAAAATAATAATAATAATATTAAAGATAATACTGCTGAAAGTTATATTGGAAAGTTTGTAACTCACAGTTGGGCCCAGAACAGACTAACAAAAAGAATCAATATAAAAAAAGGATGCTGCAAATGCACTGTATTCTACAAGGAATAAGCTGCACCAGGATGTAATTTGTGGCTGCCACAACAGCAATTGTGTCAGAGATACAGTTCTTGTTTCTTATTCGGAGAACAGAGATTAATTGGATCCAAGGGAAATAAGATCCTCTCTTAAACTAAAAGTTTCAGAAGTAATACTCTACAATTTCAGACAAAATAATATCTTTATTGTATCACATTTTAAGGACTGCTGCTTACTAGGCTTCTTTAAGCTTTGTTTTTGTCAGCTGCAAATTATTTAATGCAGAGGTGCTCTAAAGCTCTACTTTTCGACTGCCATAAAGTACTGCCATGCATGCATTGATCTTTAGGCAAAGCTATGAATGTAGATTAGGCATCTGTAAGAGCATATATATACATGTTCATATATGCATATATGCATGCCAACAACTTGATTTCTTGGTGGTTTTTGTTCTTCTGTAAGTGGAACTTGAGTAATTTCCAAATTTGGACGATCAATATCACTTCAGATACTGACTTATACAAGCTGCCTCTCAAGATTTATTCTCGGAGAAAGGAAGAGAATTCATAAAAATCATCCTTGTCACAAGAAGACAGGAAGCCAATTCCCATTTTGCTATGACCAAACAAAAGTTGGCTGCAAAACAGATAGTTATCTCTATTTTCACTGAGAAGCTGATCATTAAATCATAATCGAAACAAAAGGATAAGTTCAAGGAAACAATATGCACGCACTTCACTTCTGGAGTCTATGGATTTTGGTAAAAAATTTGCAACTGGTGCTACCACTCTCTGGGTGATATGAGTGCAGGCCCGGAACAGCTGAGTCGGCACATTTCAATGGTGACATCTGGAAGACATGGATGGCAGCGCTGGAGGGATTCTTGTGTGTGGTCTCAAGGTAGGACTAGTCCTACAGCACGCAGCATCTGAACCAGATGCCAGGAGATAACATCATCTTTCTCTGCAGCAGGTATGGGTAAGACTGAGGAAGGTTCCCATCATTCATTCCTCCTTCATGATGTGAAGGCATCATGAAAGAGAATATTCCTTCTACTGACCTTTTTGTATACAAGATTTTTATGCTATTGCTACAAAATAACATTATAGAGAAGCATAATCAGGATAGCGAAATTTATGAAAACAAATATTACTTATGGAATATTCAATTGCAGCTTTTCCTGAATATAGAAACAATGGAAGACTGAGAGAAGTTATCTAAAGGTAAAGCAACAAGTATTTTAATTTGAAATGTCAAAGTGATATGATTTAGAAGGCAGAAGGAGGAGAGAACCCATAAAATAGAAAGTATTATTTTCTTGTCCTTTCATGGCACTCCTTTTCTCTTTCTATTAAAGTATTCACAATCTTAAAACTTGGTCTCTAAGTTTCATCCAATAAATATGTGATACTGTCATGGATGTATCTTTGATCTGTGCTTAGGTTAGAAGGGCACTATTCATTTGTGAGTGAAAATCTCTGGGGACAGAACCTTTGTAAAATCATCTGTCTGATATATTTAGCCTGGACATGAACAAAAAGAACCCTCTTAAATTGCTTTCAAATCTATATAGTTTTCTGCCCTATATTCTGTTTTCTTGGCTTGAAAATAAGAGGGGAGGGTTTCTCACAGTACAGGATTTAGTAAATGTAATGTATTGGCCCAGTAGTTAAATATCCAGCTTGGTAGGATTTAAGACAGCTCCATCCATCATAGTAGTGCTCGTTCCATGCAACCAACCAAATGGATGCAAAATAATGGTTGCTCTAAGCAGGCAAATGAAAGAAGACAGTGAAAGCATAATATAAAATATCTGGATGCTCTGGCATTTCTTGAAAATCTTTCTATTTCTCATTCTGCTTCCAGTTAATTTATTTTCTATTCTTGCAATTTTTATTTCTGTAGTAGAGACATTATGGTGAACATTGCATTGCAGGGCATACTAGACTTTCTCATCCCAAAACAGATAACAATAAAGAAAATAGGGTTAAGCAGGACTGACAGAAAAGTAAATGAATATAAGCAGCTAAATTTTGGTCTCTGGCCCAACTGTTGGATGCAGAGGGCTGTATACATAATTTCTTTGTTTTGTTCAGTAGATGACCTAGATTTTGGCCATGGCAAAATAACTTTCGTATAGTTTTATCACTTAAACTAACAATAAATATGCTTTGTTTTTCATTTCACCCCAAAGAAAATCTTTCATTTGCTTTTCCAAAATTTTTTAAAAAGCAAGCAATGCAAGTGAAGTATTAGATTTAGATGTCATTCGTGAAAGCAAAGAAAATGAGGAAGTTCACTTTGGTTCAGGTAGGATACAGGAGAAACATGGTAGTCTTACTGCTGGAGAAAGCCAGGGAACATAATTTTCTATTAGGTCTCAGAAAAAGCATGGCAGATTTTTTTGCATTAAAGATATATTTTGTGGAGAACATGCAGAAATTTTATACAGTCAGGGCACGTGGCCTCTGTGAAGGACTTGCATATATATTTAGAAGGACTTGCATATATATTTAGAAGCATAGGAAAAGTAAGCATTGTAAAGTTACAAAAACATTGTAAAGTTATAATCTGATGTCACCCGTGGCTCTTGAAATTATATGCTACATTGAAGCTAATGGAATACACTAGTTCTATGTTATTTTAATGAATTCTATTTAAAAGTCTAAGCAAGCAAATACATACATTACTATGAGTATAATGAGCATACTCACTATTATACTGATATACTAATTAAAACAGAATAAAACAATGATCAGCTTAAAAGCAGGGCTCAGAGTAAATCAATATAACTTTTGGTTTAGATAATAAATTAATACAACTTACAAATGAATAAATGAGTGAACAAAGCAGGAGGTTAACATCTGCAGAATCTATTTTGCACTAAGATTAACTATGCCACTACAGAGCTTCTACCTTTGCTGTGTGATACGTAGTGAAGGATAACAATAATTATATTATTCCATTCCAGCTGTTACTATTTTCCCTTAGTTAGTTTAAAGCTAACTAAACCAGTTGTTAGTAATGCAAGTTAAACTGTCCACATTCTAAGAAAATGTCTAGACCACCAATGCCATATATTGATTCAATTTAAGGATATAGAACTACGCAGATATACTAAGCAATTTCATATGAGCACAGTCTATCAATTTCCACCACTATCAGAAATTATGGTGTGTTTTTGTAACAAAAGATTCTACTGGCTGCTTCAATGACAGACTGGTTTGGTGTGCAAGCATAGACATATACAAGCAAATAATAAATGATACTAAAGTAGCTTTTCACTAAAATATAAGTAAAAATAAAGAGTTTCTGCCTTCCTTTCTTGAACAATCTGTTTCACATGTGTGCTGTTTCCTCCAGCCACGTGGGACATTCTTGAAGCCTCTCTTAAGGCTGCAGAATGCTCAGCTTGATCCCATCAGTCATTCAGGTTTCACATTTTTTTTTCCAAATAGCCTGTTCAGAGGGCTGAAAACTTTGGGTTTTGACAAAGCATGGGTAGAATGAGAACCACCTGCCACCTCATACTTATTTACTGATATACTCATATACTCATGTACCTCATATACTGCCTGCCGATCCTTTACTTCACTACTTGTTTTGATTCAGAGAACAATTTTATAGTGGGCAGCTCGGTGAAAGTCAGTGTTGATTGTTCCTTTTGTAGCGGAAAAACCTTAGGTTTCTCCATGCACAACAGATAAAGAGCACAAGGGTATTCCAGAATTATTTACTCTGAAGAGTTAACACATAATAAATATTTTACTGAACTGACCTCAAATAATCATGGAGAGAAGTAACAAAAAAATGATCTTGTTTTCACAAGGTTATCTCAGATGATAGTCTATCAATCAGACATGTGAAGCAGGGTTTATGAGGAAACATTGGTTTTCAAAAAGTAAATGGAAATGACAGAAAGACTGGAGTCATTAGAGCGACATTAGTGGCATCTTGTACAAGAGGGATTGTACATTTGTGTCCTCTTCCTCTTCCCTCTTTCATTTCCTCTTTCCTCTTTCATTTCCTAATCCAACAACACAGTGTGGTTCATTCAACTTTTAATATTACAAGTGCATTTGAGAAAAGTCATTTTTATAAAAAATAATTGATTAGGATATTCAAAACATGATTCGCTTCCTTGCAAGTATTTAAGCATTCTCCATGCTGTTTAAAATTTCTTCCAAACAAATCATTGAGAGATCAGTAAGAAAACTATTTAACTTGTCCTAATAGCTTTTGGCTAAGATGACTTAATACTTTATTGGAATAATTTGGTTCATAACTGGAGTTTCCTCTAAAACTACGCAGATTTGGGCCTATTTTCTTTACAGCCTCACTGAGGGGAAAATCAAAGTAGTGGAGAAAAGAAGGAGCTCCAGACTCTTCTGGTTCTGAATTATGGATGAATATTTCTCGCAGTATTTCTCCACCTGCTCCAGTGGGAGCCCTGGAGGTATCATGTTACTTGTGGTTGCTGGAAGGTCAATATAGAACAGCACAGGTGATTACAAGAAGAGGAAAGTTTTTAAGTTCCTCTCCAAATGCTGGAGAAAACAGACCTCTATTTCCTCCTCAAGTTTTTTTTTTTTTTTTTTTTTTTTTTTAATCTTAACCCACCCTGCCTGCCTTTTCTGCAGCCTGTTGTTTCTCCCTGGTTTCTGTGCTTAATGGGACACTGCTCCCTACACCTGCATCCTAATCCCACTCCTGTCACTGTGTCCAACTGCACTCTGTGAGATACTCCCACTTCCTCAACACACAGCAGTCCTCTTTCCCTCCTCTCACCTGCCTGAAGCCCAGCTGCCTTTTTCTTTCCTTATCAAATCTTCCATCCAGCCCTAGCTTTCTCTTCCCAGTCTGAACAACACAGACCAGGCAGCATCGTCTGCCATTTCTCCAGTTCCTGAGGCAACTCACGTTTGCCCTCTTCCATTAATTCCTACCTCTGTTTTCTTGCAGCTTTAGGCTCCTTCATCATTTATTCAGATTAGCCTGGCATGGGCTCCTTAACGCATTTTAGTGTTTTCACCCTAACAGTTCTTTTTCATGCAAATAGATAGTCTTCTATATTCTCCAAGTGCCAGTAGAGCTAAAATATACAGATTATAGAAACTCTCTGAGCTCTGTTCTTGTATCTAGCAGTGACAGAATGGACAAATTGCAAAAACCTTGAGATAAAGCACACCTAGTACTGCAGAATCTTTCATGTTATTGCCTATCCAATTCCAACAAGGTTCTACTAAGGGGAAAAATGCCCTTTTTTTTTTTGAAGTCTTACAAGTTGTGTATTTTTTTTTCCCAATGTAGAAATGACCGTGCTCTTTCTCTCTTTCCACAATGTACATCAAGATTTAAGTTCTTTCTCCGAAGAATTTTAGAAGTTCTTTGGAAGGCTTTCTTAATATTCTAAAACAACTTATATTTCTTAAGCACCTTTATTTGTATCAGAATTACTTAGCTGGAACTTTCCAGAAATAAATCAAATTAAAGATAATTCGAGCATCAGGTGTGGAAATGTTCAGCATAAATAACTAAAAAAATCAACACTGTTATTTAAATGACTGTGAATAGTCACGGGGCTCAAATGTACTAAATTCAGTCTTAGAGAGACTAATGAGTTGCTTTCCCAGGCTGGACTGGAATGATCAACACCTTGAAACCAATTACCATTAACACATTTTGACACTGTCACATAACTGGTATTTTCAGTCATTTAAAAACCCTTAGCCAAATGTTAGCTTATGCATTAAGACCTTTCTGCCTTGAACTAACATTTTTCAATCACACCCCATGGACAGACAAGGAGTTTTTGCACTCAGTGAAAGCTCAGACTTTTGCTTGAATGCACCTAAGCACAAAAACTTTCATTTATTCAACCAGAAAGAATTTGACCTACACATGATCAAAACGTACTGTTAAATCTGAACCAGAATGTACTAGGCATCAAATACATCATTTGTGATGGCTTTGGAAGGGCACTGTTCCTCATTTTATCCAGCAGACCATACACAATATCCCTTTCATATGGTGAAGCTGTTTATGACTGCAAGGTAAGAAATCTGTGCTGTAATGGATCATTTAATCAAATTAACCCAACCATCCACCTGTTAAGAGAACAAAATGAAGGAAAGCCTTGCCCACAGCAAGTTCCCTTGCACACGCTCATCAGAGAATACCTAAATAATGTCAGCAGTCCTTCATGTCATTAGTTAACTTTCATTTCTTTTATAAACAAGTAATGTACGCTGCTTGTGTTGTGTCATCCCTTCCCCACCTCCTCCTCTACCTCTGATTTTAGCTTCAATTTTTTCTTCCAGAACCTCCTCTTTGACAGGATGCACCTGGAACTTGCGGTCTGTTGGCTGAGTGCAGACCAATTTGCTCTTCTTTCATGCCAAACATGGCACCACGAATACAAAAGAATTAACCTATTCCATTCTTTTCTCCTGAAACAGTGAAAGAAAAGGAACTACAAAGGAAGGTGTGTGAAATTTGAACAAGCCCGTTATTAGATGATAAACCACCGCTGGTTAGAATTTAATCCTAGTCCCACTAGGTGCAGATTATTTTACAAATTGAAACATCATATTTACGTAAACTTTCTGCAAAAATGTTTTAATATGTTCTGAAATTGCATAGTTTTATTATTCATATAAACACCTCTGGCTTCAGTATTCATTATTGCATCAGTAGTATGTAGTTTCCTTACCTGGTGGAAAAGTATGTACAGCATATACAAATTGTTTAATTGTTTCTTATGAAAAGAGATGCTTCTTGTGATCTTATTAAGAAGCCTTGTTTTTTTTTTTTCCTTTTTTTTCCTGAGAAAAAAAGCAGCTAGAAAAATGTTTTAAAGTTATGTCTGAGATTTTCGATCCCAGATCACCTTTTCTCATATCTGGTCAATCTTGCTATTTTGTAACAGTTATTCATAGAGTAAAATTTGTTTTAAAAGAAAACCAAGAAAAGTATGAACAATAAATATTTTATATTTCAATTTCCTGAACAAAAGATATACCTCCAATCTAACCCTCAAAAATGATACAATCATTGGTTTAACGAAACAGTATATGAAACTTAGGAGTGGAGAATAACTAATGCAAAAATTTTCTTGCAGAAATATACTAGATCATAAAAAAAATATACATTTTCCACATTAAAAAATATTGTGCATATCCATTGTAAACCTCTGAGATTCATTGTGCAATTTACAGTGAGAAAGCCAAGTGTGATTAGTGCTGTTCAAGCACAAGGCCTATAATAAAAGCAAGGTTCTTAGCCCAAGGTAAGTTGCTGTTGCGCACTACAGCAGCACAAAAGGTTGGGGTGAAGAGCAACACAAAATCATCATACTTAATGGCCTACGGGCCATCAGGAAAAAAAAATGAAGCAAAACATAAAAAACCCTACCCCCATCAAAAACAACAAAAAAGGAAACAAAGAAACACAGAAGCACATCCTTCAAAGCAGCACAGCAGCAGCATTTGATTCAGTCAGGGCCATCACTGGTAGCTCAGCCCCGACCTCAAAGAGAAAACAAGAAGCCCCTTGTTAACAGGGTCTGTGAAAGTCTTTTCCTTCAAGCAGTGTCATGGTTCTCATGCAGAATATATTCTCTGTTTTACCCTCAAGTAAAGGGTAATGCTCAAGCAAAGGTTTACCCTTCTCTGCAAAGTAGGAGTGCATGTTAACATTTCATTTTCTGGGTCAGGTTTAAGGCTTCATCCACATATTGTGGAATATAATATGGAAGCTATATTCCTGTTAAGACTACAGAACTGTTTTTAACTACTGACAGTCATAGGTATACTTATCCTCTGTTGAAGAAGCTGCAAGGATGTTTGAGAATAGCCTTTAAACGGCTCCTATCACTCAAACTGAATCTCTACTGGCATCTTATTTGGCTGTATGAAACCCTTTTCTGCAAGAGCCAAACAGAGCACGTTTTTCCTCTGTTATTCCGTGCAGTTTTCAAGGGACTCTGAGATAACACAGATTGGTTGTAAAACTTAAAAAAAAAACAAAATGAAACAAACCCACACTTCAGGACTCTTATATAAAAACAAACTACATATCTCTTAGTTTTCTTTATGACCAAAGAAAACTCCTGAAGGGATATTATTTTTTAGCAAAATACTGAAGTGAGGGGTTGCCTGAAATAAAAAAGTTTTTTGAAGAGTGTGATTCCTTTACAACATCTCCCACCAGGGACAGGAGGACAGGACCTCCATCTACATGTGTTTGAAACACTAAGATCCCTGTGAGCTGCTTTTGAATGTTAAGTAGACAATCTTCTTGAATGTCTAAAACCACAAATAAAAGAAAGGAAGAGAGAGAAGAATTCATGTGATACAATTAGATGCAGAGCAGAAACAAGATTCTTGTACATGTGATGTCTGGGCTTGACTGCCTCTGGTAAAAATATCATATGGATTAATGTCAGCCGGTAAATACATCTGATTTTCTGCTAGATGTTACTGGTCACTTTGAACCTACCCTTTACTCTTTGTCTCTGATCAAGATCTCTTTGATAACATCCACAGCCAATTGTGAATTATTAAAATGAAAAGTAGCTTAAAAGTTGAAACTCAGAGAGTAAAAAAAAAAGTAATTCTCTAAAGGGAAAACCTAAAACCTGTGCATGATCTGGACCAAGCAGGAAATGAGAGAGCTCCAAAAATAAGAACATTTGCAGAACTTGCTGCTTTCACAATTCTCCCCGGACAGGCTTTACACACATGCACACACACACAGACTCACCTGTCTCTCTACCTTTACTCACTAAAAGCAAACAAAATGTCTCTGTTATCCAAGTTATTATTTCCTTCAGCCAGATCGAGAAAGGAAAAAGGGTCTCTCCACTTTTTACTCATGAAATATCTATGAGTTGCCTAGGTACTGTCTTGCTTTTGTTCCACATAAGAATCCAAACTAATGAGATTAAAATTACTTGCATCATCATCCTGACAGGTAACATGCAAATAATTATGCTCTATAAAAATCATATTAGTGCAGATGAGGATGTTAACAAAAATATGATATAAATTTGGATAACCATGACGTTTCAGTTGATAATTAAGACAGAAGGCGTCAGCAGGAACCAGTATGGGGCTGTGTGCTGCTGCGTGCTGCTGGGCAACGCTTGTGTCTGCAGGGTGAAGGACACAAGGGGCCCTGATTTCAGCCGGGCTTGTGAATGCCCATATATAAGTCACCTTCTTCAAGAGGTCCCTTGCAAGCAGGAGCTACTCCAAACAGGCCAAGTTTGAGGCAGACGACATGCAGAGATACGTGCGTATCTCTGCATGGGCAGTATGTGTATTGTAACGCCCTGGAACATACACCGTGCAGAGAAGATCTAATCAGTAAATGCTGGATTTCTAGCTGTGTGTCTTTGTGCTGCTGCTCCCTGAGGTACGGTATAAACTGCTTTTATTGCATTTCTTTTGTGCTGTTTCTTCCTGAGCTATAACACAAACTTTATTTTTAACTTCATAGCTTGTTATGCTGCCTGCCTGACAATTGTGTTATACCCGAAAAGATTAAGGAACCTATCTGGAGGGGTAGGCACCACATGAAAAGATAACAGTAAAGTAGAGCTCCCCAGACTTAAGTTACACGTGTCATTACATGGCAAGTATACCATATAAAAATGAAATGCATATCCAGGATGATCAACAAGCACCTCAACTCATATGTGTATGTTACTATGTAGTGCTGCTTTTGCTTCTTCTTTGGCCAAGAGGAAATTATGAAATCCCTGCATAAAACATGCTTGAAAAGGAAATAAGCCAGAACTGTCCAGCTCTTCCTTAGAGAAATACAGGTAGGAGAAATTTCCTGCATTGCTCCAAAGACTTTCAGAGCTTTTTATTCCTGGTTTCACAGTCATCTCAGCTGCAAGATGGATGGCATGAAAGAGGCGTCTGGAAGGGAAGCTAGGCAGGCCAAATCTCTGCTTGGGTCTGGAGAAAATTTGTTGAATATCCTTTCGAGACCGAAAACCAAGAAATCCACCTTTAGGGTGATTCATTCCATTGAAAAATGCAGGCTCAAGTCACGGAATCACCATGAAAATCGTAAGACAGTATTTCATGCACCCTTCTGAGAAGCACAGCAGTCTGTTGCTATCAGATAAAGTATGGTAAATCTTAGAGGATTATACAAATTGCTGAAAGGGGAGACAATTCTACATCTTTTTATTTTATTCTTATTTTTCTCTTATAAATAATTTTGACTTTCCACAAAAATCTTTAAAAAAAAGTGTAGTCTCTCTTATCATGCAAATATGAATGCAAAAATGTGAACAAAAATTAAACTACAGGTTACATAAAAAAGAAAGAAACATATCAAAGTTGCTTTGCAAAGCTGCTTCTCCCTAGGGAAATTAAAGTTGCAAATGTATTCCCTTTCTTTTCAAACATTTTTCTTTCCCTCTTCCTTTTTTTTTTTTTATTTTATTATTTGCAGGTGCTGGTGGGAAATCAGGGATGGTATTCAAATGCAGATTAATTTTAAAACATACTTCTGATTGGATACCATATTTACTGTGAGCTTTTACTGACTGCAGTTCAAAGGCTCAATTAAGACAAAGAGAAGAGACTAAGAAGAGGCTTTTCTAATAGGAGTCTCTTCTTTCAATGGAGAGCAAACATTGTTAATTTAAAAGAAAGGTCTAGTACAGCTGATATTCCTACAGCTGATATTCCTACAGCTAACCCACAGAATTCTTTATTTTCAAACACTCTTCCAAGAAGGATGAATAAACAAATGCACAGAGACAGAAATAATCATCAACATGTTCCAGACACACACTGTACATGCAATATTTACAACAACACATACTGCAAGCCTGCCACTCAAACTGCCACCCTAGATAAGAAAAAAATCACTAAAATTCTGGCACCAAGTACTACAAGCATGGGTGATGCTCTAGAGGAAAAAAAAAATAAAAAAATAAAAAATCGATCACACTGATACCAGATTATGTTATCTTCACTGAGAATGCCTGGTCTTGGGCTGGAAAGAAGAGGGAATCAAGCATTCTATTTAAAAAAATCCTGGAACAAGTAAGAATTCTTGAAACACTATGGGTAAGGCACTTTTCTGCCATCTGCTCCATTTGCCATGGTGCCTGCCTGTATCTCCGCTGTCTCGGTGGTGCCCAGCTTGACTCAGTTGGGTGTTCAGGCCCCTTTGGGCTTTCACGGCCGCTCGGTGCTGCTGACGGAGCATGGATGCAGCCTCACCACCTGCAAGAGTGACTGGCAGACATCCAGCCTGTGTGGTGACCATCCCCTGAAGCATCCTAAGTCTTCTAGCATCTATTCTGGCACCTCACAGAGCACAGCACCTACACTAGTGCCCTCAGCATCTTCTGGGTGTTTGGGTTCAGCCACTTAGTCAAAGTAATGCCATAGTCATAAAAGAACAAAGGAAGGCAGGGGACAATGCAGGGTATGGCCTCCTCATAGCCAGGATAGTGAATGCCAGAGTAATTCTCACATTAAAAAAAAAAAAATCCCCCAAGATAAAAATCCTTTTCTGCCAAATAAAGGAATAAGAGCAACTCTGCTCTCTCAAAACAGCAGCGCTGCCTTTCTCCAGTGCCTTTCAATCACCACCTCCCTCTAAGAGACTCTTTATCCAAAGCTTCCTTTTCCTGAAACAGAAGTCCCTGAAATGCGGCATATGAGCTGGTTAACCAGGCCCCTGGTTTTCCTTTGGGAAATTTAAATTTTCACCAAGAGGAATCGACTCAGGGAGTGGTGATCTGAACTTTCCTTTTTTGCTGTCACTAAGCGGAGCCGAGTGGTGACATTCACTAGAGTATTCCCCCTGTCGTGGGGATTGGTCGTAGAGGGTGCCCTGATTTCACAGTGAAGCCATGACAGGAGCTCCAGGCCGAGGGACCTCCTGGTGATCTTGTGCGCTGTGCTGAAACCAATGCCACCATGAGTGGCCCTTTAGCCTGAGCAATGGAACTTCACTGGATTTTCCATTCACTTCCCAAGGTCTCTCTTGTGCCGACAAAAAGCATAAGGCAAACTAATGTAATTGAAAGGCAAGTCTTTTGAAACTCATGCTATATCCTTAGTATAAATGTATTGAATTTATTTGCCCTTGTGGCCAAGAAGGCCAATAGCATCCTGGGGGGCATTAAGAGGAGCGGCTGCAGCAGGTCGAGGGAGGTGATCCTGCCCCTCTACTCAGCCCTGGTGAGGCCACATCTGGAGCACTGTGTCCAGTTCTGGGCCCCACAGTACAAGAGGGATGTGGAGCTGCTGGAGAGAGTCCAGCGCAGGGCCACGAGGATGATCAGGGGCCTGGAACATCTGCCCTATGAGGAGAGGCTGAGGGAGCTGGGCCTGTTCAGCCTGGAGAAGAGAAGGCTGAGAGGGGATCTGATCAGTGTGTACAAGTGCCTCAAGGGAGGCAGTGAGGATGGGGCTGGCCTCTTTTCGCTGAAAGAACTAAGGAACTAAGGCCACAAACTGAAGCACCAGAAGTTCCACAAGAACTTAAGGAAAGTTTTCTTAGCAGTGAGGGTGACAGAGCCCTGGAACAGGTTGCACAGAGAGGTTGTGGAGTCTCCTCTGGAGATCTTCAAAACCCACTTGGATGCAGTCCTGTGCCACGTGCTCTAGGTGGCCCTGTGTGTGCCTGGGGGTTGGACTGGATGACCTCTAGAGGTCCCTTCTATTTTAATGATTCTATGATTCTATTTCTTTCAATTGTATTTATATTATTAGCTGTTACATTAGATGATGCTTAAACTGATTTACCCTGGGAAAAGAATTATAAAAACGATGTATTTGGAATTTTACTTCTGATGTATTTAGAATTTTACTTCTGTTTTCATCCACTTTTATCACTTTGATGTGTTGCATGTATTATTGTTCTTAATATATTTGTTTTTGCAATTTTTCTCCTGAAACAAGTTGTTTTTCTGTTACTGTCACTGTTTATGCAGTTATGAGATTTCTTTGATGTGCCATTTGCTTGGGCACTAGAATAGATTAATTAAGGAGCAATGTCATTGCTCTCCATTCAGGCACAACTGTTATTCTGTTTGAAGATATATTTCTACTGAACTAAATCTGAATAAAATATTTTTCAATTGATTTAGATTCTCCAATCATCAGTTCTTACTTGCTGATTTGAATTAAGAATAACTGGAGAACTACAGAAAAAATATTTTGCTTGCATAAACAATTTTAAGCATTCCTTTATTTATCAGCATCATTGCCACCATTGCCACTATTAATGAAAACTGACCATTTTTCTTTCAGAAAGTCCAGTGGTTATCACTTCTAAGAGTAGCAAAAAAAAATTCAGAGGTTATATGTATTAAGCCATGCTTTATGTGAAGTGGAAAAACAAGAAACAGAAATATGAATACTACATGTCTTCAGTGTTGGTTTTCAAATGGCCATCTGTAGCTCCTGACCTGTTTTTCAGTAGTACTCATCACTGCAGCTCCCATATTTAAGCTTCTGAACCTGTCAAATAGCTTCTCTGTACATTTTAGGCATACCTGAAATAGAGTATATGCTTTCCTTTTCTTCTTGTTCTGATTCCCAGACTTTATGGTGCATGTTTACACATGTACATTCATGTATATACACACACATACACATTCTATGTGCTCCTAGAGTGAAGCATTTGGACATTAGTTTAATACACTTCAGCAGTGCTCCTAGAGTGTGTTTTCAGCTGGGGAGGAAAGACTGAGTAATTTTTAGTTATCCGAAACTAGGTTTAATGTAAACTGGCTGCACTCATGTGTACTTCATGACTCGGAGGCCTCCTGCTATGGTGGAATCGCATGTGATAATTAGCACTGCTGCAAGAAGAGGTGGACTGAAACAATACAGGCCGCAAAATTCAATGACCTCGAGGCTACACTGTCTATGCACATATATATAAAATTGTAAATGCCAGGAGGAATAAGTGCTTATCTTGGAAATGAAAATGACTCCGATGATAACAGTTATAGCTAAGCTGGCAAAGAATCCTCACCTCACTCATAAAAGTAGATAGGCAAAAGTAGTGTTCAGAGTAAGCAAAAAAAAGATTGTAAGTAAGTAAGTAAACACCGTTCACTACAGAGCTAAATTATATTCACTCATGAGTCAGTATAATCTTTCCTGTGAAAAAATAAGCCTTTTGGTGGTGACTCCCAGTTTAGCGATGTACAGGAGATTAAAAAACGAAAACTGAGTCGCACAGAAAGAGGAAAATATGATACTTGCTGCAGTATGTTACTGGTCTGCAGGTTATGGGTCAGCAAAAGTTAGGGGTGATTGCTTTAGGATCTTTATCCCTGTGGGTCAAGTGCTTTGGCACCTTACTAGCCCGTGGTGCATCCCAGCACTCTGCATTCCTGAGGTCATCATTTATCTAGGTGTTTGAGCATATGCTGGATTTTACAGGGAATAACTCAAAGTCAGTAATACATTTAAGTGTCTGGCTGAAAGAAGATTTGTACTGAAACTAGTTTCTACATAAACTAGTCAGTTCCTGCTGCTCAGAGAATGTACAGGAATTCATTAAGCTGTGACAGATGGATCCTGTGAGGATCATCACCTGATGAGATCTTCATACATGATTATGAGATATGAGATACACAAGACATGGGCATGTACCAATCAGTTCTGGTACTCTTCTGTTCCCAAAAATGCCTTGTGTTTGAAATTTTGGAGACTAAAAGATGCATAATTGATTTGTCCTCATGTACAATATGGGGCAAAGTTCCCTTCTAATCGCAAAGCTCATGCTTCTGAACTGTTAGGTCTGGTCACAAAGGGCTCTTCATCCTCATGGCAGATATACAGACAAATGGTCTTCAAGCTACTTTTACAGAAGGCTTTCCAGCTTAATTTGCAACTCATTTGTTAAACAAAAGAGTAAAAGATAAATATTTCCTGAAACAGGAGATCCCCATAGCATTAACAATGTCTCACTTCAGAGGCACTTCATTTGGTTCCGGAGAATGAAGGTGCAAACACCATAACAAATTTATTAAAGAAAAGCATAACAGTGGAAACCACATCCCCAAGTGAGTTATGAAGAATGGGGTGACTGAACAGAGCCACGGAGACGTGAAAAAGCTGCCGCTTTCATTTACACAACTGGCTGCCTCACCAAGAGAGCATCCAACCTCTATCATCTGAAGAATTAATGCATTTTACAGCTACCAGTCCCACTACAGAACAAAATGGCCAGACAAAATGTAAATAATCAGGTGCTGCTGATATTAACTCAAGAGCTGCAGAAGTTGTAAAATCTGCTTTAGAAGCAAAAAAAGGCAGAACTGCTGCCAGGCTACCTATTTTTTTTCTAACACTGGAACAGACAAGGCAGACAATAAGTATTTTCTCAGATGACCGCTTTAATAAGCAAATGGTCTATTGGGGATGCTTGCTTTGTTTGTTTCTTATTTTTAAATCAAAATATAGGGAAAAAAGTCTTCCTGATTTCTACAATAGGCTCATTGGAATAGCAATAAAGCATCCATTTCTTTGGACTAAAACTTGCTCCCTCCCCACTGTCCCCTGCTATTAAGGTATCCACTCTTTCTCATAATTCCAGCTTTTTAGTAAGCAGCTATGGGACCTGCTCATTTGTGAAGGTCAAAAAGAGACTGAGTTACAGGAGAAACCTAGTTATGGCATATAGCTGGTATTTTCATCTCTATTTGTATTTACCTCAAAATACTTCTTAAAGACTGAAGAGATATAAAGTAATATAAAGACAACAAGCAACGGAGCAGCTCCAGACAACACTTTCTCTACTTTTCTGGCCTATAAAAGAGGTAAGTTTGTTCATTTAAGATCACAATATTAAAGAACATATCTTTCAGTGATTTACTCATTTTTAAGAACTTCTCAAAAGAAATGTCAGAAAGGGCAACACTCTTTTATAGTCACATATAGACTGTCACATGACCCATATTATCTTCGACTTAAATTAAACTACTGAGAAATATTGAGGAGGCAATGATGGGTAAACTACTGTCATTTTACATAAAATTCTCAAATCTGCATCCCCTCTGAATAATGCCAATAACATTATATTTTCAGCTTTCAGAATCACCTTGCATAGAAAAGAGGTGCTAATTGTAGGAAACATATACAATATGGAAATATAACCTGGAAAGGAGAGGGAATACTTCATATAAATAAACAAACAAATAAATAAATAAATAAGAAAATCTTGATTGGTTTGGTATTAATGAAGCTGTCGACCAACAGTGGGAAAATTTTCAGATTAAAACTTTCAAAGGGGCTAATCAAGATGATGCTCATTCAAGAGCATAAACCAGTCACAGATTTCTCTACATTGCAAAATTAACTCCAAAAATGAGTTCTCTAGATTTGATAATTTTGAATGCACAAGCACACAACAAATCAATCAAATGCAAATGTAGTTAAAAATCTAATCAAGAGATTACAGACAGGGAAAGAAACAAAAAGAATTAAGGATTAATAAAACATGAATCATTGGCACAAGTTTGGACCTGAAAAACAGACTTTTCTAGTGTGATTTTTTTCTTCAATCTTATTACTAGAAGCCAGTAGGAGGTAATCTTTATATATCTCAAAGAATGTGGGATTAAGCATGTGCTGTGTTATTAGCTCCCCTTCAAGATGCTGCTAGACTTGCTTTGATTTTCAGATGAGTTAAAAAACAGACATTTCTGTTAAATTAAAATCAAGGAGTTGACAAGGAATTCTAAAATTTAACGTACCAGAAGTGCAACTTGTCAATGGTTTTCTAATATCTCTCAGTGGAAGCATGCACACCTAAGTTAATGATGCATTAATTTCATTACTACAAACCAGAAACTTCTTTATTGCAACTTCAATAAGCCTGATATTGCTCATCTATTAATCTGCAAACACCTTCTATACTAAAATGGCCTGGCAGGCAGTTCCGTTAATGGATTGTGGCATTTACAAAGAAGGCTTCTGTAGCTGCAGAGCTTCACATAGATTTCATGGTTGACAAGAACGCTTGTATACCTTTAAATTTAGTGCTGTGTTACAGAGCATTGGAGCCTTTGAGCTATCCATGGGGTAAAAAATTGATGGCTTGATGGCCTTTCCCTGGTGATCTGTCTCTGTCAATGCCTAATGTAGACAGAGCTCTACTGCCAAGTCAAATGTGAGATGTCACCTGACCCACTTCCCAGGCACTTTGGGATTGAGCAGGTGTCACATACCCTCTCCTAGATGACTTGAATCTCCTCTTGGCTTTAGCTTCCACAGATCTACTTATTTTAATCTGCTCTATACCCATTTACCACTATTTCAACAAGATTTGCAAGTTATTGAGTCAATTTGCTAAGTTATCAATCTGGCAGGAGAATGGTTATTAAGCAATTGCATCTTGTTTCAAATGCAGGCATTTATCTTTTATTATTACGGAGGATGTTTTGAAAATACCTTACAGACATCCGAGTCAAATTTAAAATAATCTTTTTTATTATTATTATTTTGAAATCTCATTATTTTCCTCACCTTGGTTCATTATTTTTGATTGTCTGGGTTAATAGTACTTGAACTTAGCAATAATTCTGAGATAGCTGGACTCAATTCTTTTCAAATGAATACAAAAAAAAAAAAAAAGCCTAAATAAATTTCTTCTCTCCAAGAATTGTTTGGTCCATTGCAATAATGGCAGCATCGTCAGACCCCACTTGTTCCGCAGCTCTACAGCTGTTTCACATTACACAATGGCAGTGTGGACCTGGTCAGAAATTATCTTACAAAATGGTTGAAACAAAAGATACTACTTACAATAAAGTAATCGTTTTGATAAAACACAAAGGTCTCTGCTAAAAACTTTGTGAGTTTTCTGACCAATTTCATCATAAGCCACTGGGCAGTGAGGGCTTTCAAAATTTCAAACTGTGCACGGTTTAGTTATGAAATGCTTTGAGGATATGTAACTAATCACAGAAGACTTAAGACCTCATCTCTTCCTCACTCCTGTAAAAGAATCAATACAAAAGCATTGTACACTGTGGCTAATTCAGTCTCAGAAACACCAGGGTAGATATCTGTACTTTTGCTATTTAAAAAGCAATTCCAAATGAATTCAAGCATCATAAATAATGCTTGGATACAGAGTGTGCTAAGCAGATATAACTCGCAGTTTTGCTACAGCTTTCATGCTGACAATTCATTTCATCAACTCCTGAGCAGAAGTGAGCCTATGACAAAATATAAAGACAAACATTGGAGGAAAAAAAAAAAGATACAGAAAGCAAACCATTTTTTTCCTTTGGTAGTTAATGTTACAACTTCGTTGTCTTCCTTTGACAGATCGTCTAAGAAATGCTCAAGAGAATTCCAACTGATAGAACAACTCTAACTGAAATCTTATATAATATTTGCAATACGCAGTACTTGAAAATCGAAAATGACCAAATGGTTGATATATTTTTGAAAATTTTACCCCTATAGTTTCTGCAAACAGACCTCTTTTTGATACTTCAGGATATTTTTGTGAAGATCAGGAGTTTGCAAAAAACAGTCATTTTAAGACAGTGTTGTTCAAATGCAATTTTGTGATGAAAGGTGAACATGATTATGGTTTTTGTCTTAATTTATTATTTGTTATAAATTTGTCCCCAATACCAAAAATGTGCCTGTGGCTAGGAATACCAGGTTTCCAGTTCTATTAACAATGAATTCTCTTATCAGCAGTGATTTCCTACTCTTTGACAAGATAGTTGGTAAAATGTAATTTTTTATCACTTGATAAATGCACCCAAGAAAGAATGACACAAAGTCACTATTTTAAAATGGGTTACAAAAATAGGCTATCCAATTAAAGAACTATTCAAATGCACAAACATGCATGCACATGTATACACAAACAAAACATTTCAGAAAAAAAATCTTGTAGCACACATTATCCTGTCATCAACACCCATTATTATTTATTCACAGCATTTCAAGATGGAGATGAAAGGATTGCTCTTCCGACATCCACCCTTAGATGACTAAATTTACAGTAGAAAAATAGTGATAGAAATATATCTTTGAGAAATGGCTCAGTTCTTAATTCATGATGTGGTATCATAATGAGAAATTAGGTCCCTGACTGAATGCTAAGGCTTGCTACTGAGGAATCAAATATCCATTTCTGCATGTGCAAGTCACACCTTCATGACAAAATTCTAGTGGATTGGTTTTTTTTATTAACTTCACTGCATCTGTCTGCTTTATTTTAACACAGCAGCTACACTACCACGTAGAACTTTCAAAATTTGATGGCCAAAAGCTACCACTTGTTTACAAATTCTCCAGTAGGGTAATTTTCCAGATAAAGAAAGATGTTGTCAGTCAACATAAACTACATGGAACCTCATTACTGAGTACAGACATTCCAATTAATATTAAATTCATGAAGTGCCAAGAGAGTAATTAGCAACAATAAATTGCTGTGATTTTTTTAAATAACAATTGCTCGTACAAGCTCATTAATGCTTCATAAGCCCCAAAATATCAAAGAAGTGTATTATTTGCTGATGTTACTTCTCAAAGAGACTAGTTCCTTCTGATTCTTACTGGTGAGAAACATAATTTGTGAAGTCATTTTACCAAACTTCTCCATGGAAGCCCAAAGAAAACATATGAATTTCACAAAATAAAACATTCAAGATTTGTTAAGTGCAAGAATCAAAATCATCCATGAAGTCTTAACTTGACTTCTTTATACATTTACAATTTTACAGAGGCTTTAGTTTCACAAACACTTAGGTATTGTAGTCAGGGTGGGTTTTTTTTTTTTACAGTTACTAGTAATTATAATAAGTATTTGCTTAATTATTAGCTATTTCTCTTTATTTCTAATATTCAATACATAATTCTAAATCTATTGAAACGATCTGCTTAATTGTACTAGTTATTGTATCCAGTTGGGGTGAAAGCCTGTATATTTGCGTCGCCTTAGCAGATGAAGAGGCATTACTGTCCTCATTTTAAAGAAGCAAAGTAGCTCAGAAATATTAAGACTAACACTGTTGAGGTATTTTCTGCTTTTGAAGAAATCAGCAGAACTAGGATGTTCAGGGGAACAAGACAGCACCACTTTGATGACCACTGAGAACCAACTAACTCATGTGGAAGCTGCAGTCAGACATAGATATGTTTGGGGGACATGGCCTTACTGAGGCTTGTTTCTGGTAAACTGTAGTTTCCCCATAAGGGTTATGGACCAGCTATTATTTCACCCCATTTCATGATGGAAAGACACAAGCAGTTTACCACAGTCTGACCAAAAAGTGGTTCTCGACCTCTAGCTATGATGATGGTCTTGCTAAAGTGGCATGTCAGTTTGTGACCAGCAGGAAGGTCTGATGCCACATTCTTACCCGGTTTTGCTTAGTGGAAAGACTCTAGCCCTTGGGCCCTTGTGCAATAACTGTTGGCTCAAGGCGGGAAACTCTTGCACATTTCCGCCTGCTCAGTCCCAACCGAGAGTGCAGCAGCTGGGTTGTTACAATTGTGGGAACTGGCCTAATGAGATACCAAAGAACACATTTCATTCTCAATTGCTGAGAGACAAAAACAACCCACAAACCAAGAAATTGATTTGAAGCTTTAATCAAAAGAAATGAAAAAAGGCTTCACATAGTCTATACCACTGGGAGATGATTTTCCTATAATTTCAGATTGCTGTAAGAGAAATCTTGCAGGCCTCAGCTAGCTAACTTTCTTTTTCTTTTTTCCAGGAGCATTTTTAGCCTAGCAAGAGAGAACTTAAAACCACAGATAGATCCATTCTCCCATGATACAGAAAAATTTGCACAACAGAGTGTCCAAACAGTCCAGCTGGTAAAAATGAATTTGCAGAAGGCATCTACCTACACTTGGCAATTAATATAGTTTCTTGTTCTGAAATTATTCAAAGGGCAGAGAGAAAATGAAGCCTCACAGAAGTACAATTTATAAAGTGTATTTACCACACTGGAAGAGAAACTCTTATATTAGCTTATTTGTAGGATAATTCAGATTGGAAGGGACATTTGGGGGTCTGTAGGCCAATCTCTTGCTCCAAACAGAATCAGCTATGACATGAGGCCAGCCTGCCCAGGGCTTCATTCATCCAGATCTGGAAAAAATCTGATGGAAGTCTGGAATAACTTCACAGTCTTCTATTACTTCTAGTTCAAACTGGAACTCCATACATATCACATGACAGAAAATCATTACACCCACATGGGAGCTAATATCATGTATGATAGATGTCTTCCATGACTTCACAATATCTAGAAGAGATGGAGGTCAGGAGGGAGAACAGTATTCGGAGCCCTTTCAACTATGCCAGCCTCTTTCTTCAACCCTTCATTTCTTTGGAATTAAGGCAAAAAAGTTTTATACAGATCTAGGCTGCTACATGTTTAGCTTAGTAACTTGAAGTAGCAAAAAATCCAGAAACCAAGGCATTCACAGAAGCTGTTCTGTAGGAACTAAATATTTTAATGTTTATAATGGCTTTGATTTCTCTCACATAAAGCCCAGGAAGTCAGATTTCTTTACCCAGTGAGTAAGCTTAGTATTGTAGAATATAGACTGCACTTATCCCCTAATACATCTTTGCAGCTAAGAGCTTAACTGAAAAATGCCAGATCACGATAACAAAAATTCATCAGTAATCCACTAATGCCTACTAGCTCATTTACTCCTGTGTTGGTCTGTAGTGGCACAACAGGAAAATGGAGCTGAGCCTTAGGACTACTTAATAACTCAATCTCAAGGCAAAGTTATTGAACACAGAGAAATGTTTCTTAAGGGAGTTAATGCATCTATTTAGCAAAAGCTGAAGGACTTGCACTACATGCCTATTTTAGAGTAAGTGCTCCAAAATAAGCCAGACAGTGGCATACTAGCTGCTTTTGTTTAGCTATTGGTGTGAGTATCAGCATGTAGTTAAATAAAGTGAATTAATTCACACATTTTATATGCCCAGGATATCCGCAGCAGATGTGAGATGCTGTAGCTTGTTCTCAGGGAGTTTGGAAGCTGCATGTCTAGCACTGTGATCATTTGCAGAGAGAACCTGTCCTGGACTGTGCTCTTTGCACTACCATGTGAACCACTCTCATGGAGTTAGAAACACTTTACCTATATATATTCACAGCTGTAAAATTGTACTGTATATATCAACAAGCCTGTGCTGAACATGGAGCAAAAGGTATTCGAGATTTGCAACCCCGGAACTGCAGTGTTATTAACTTATGATTACTGAGAAACAACTAGTTGGTTTCCTTGCTCTGTGTTTCTGGTAGATGACATTAGATTCCCCTTGCCAAGAAGTTTTTGTTCAGATATGTTAAACACATTGCATATTGGTCACGCTCTTCCAAACTGAAGTACAAAGTAAACATTTCTTCCACATTTGTTTAATTAAACGCTATTAATATCTCCATCCTATACTCGCTTTTCTACAGATTTTAGCTGACAAATACAGACATTTCTGAGCTCGTCACATCTAAAACTTGAGAAAAATATAGCTCTTGACTCTTAGTTCCTCAGTTAAAAAGTAACCCATCTAGTCAGCACAGTCGTAACAACCCGCACTTTCTTTTAAAAATATAATAGCATAATGATATGAATACTTCACAAAACACACACACTAAGTGTAAGAGAAGGCTTCATTTCACAGGACCTGTAAGTATGAAAGATTCTCTTGTTTTCATAAAGAGGCAGTTGAGGTCTAATGTATGTGCTTATTCAAAACACAAAGTTCTGTTGCACCAATTTCATTAGTCTTCTTTCTCATACTCAGTCTGCTTTCTTCTTTTTGAAATGTGGAACATCTTCCTGCCTTCCCTTTTGACTTGCTCCCCTTTTATAAATGAGGTACTAAATGCAATTAGCATCCTTATCTATTTATTTAGTGTTGCCGTGGTATGAAAAATATAATATAGCTAGCAAAGAAGGAAACAACTGTAGAATCAAGCTTGACAAAGGAGTCTGCAGGGCATTTGACCAGTGGCACTTAATCTATAACAAGAATGAAAGATGTGATCTCCTGCAGCCTTCTCCTCTCACTCCTATTCATGAGAGCAGAAGGATAACGTCCTCACGCTCTGCTCCCTCGGAGATGGATCCTACTGACTGAATAATACACCGGATTGTCTTCCCCTGATGGATAGCTCCGGTGTGCCACAACATAATCCACTGCTGCTGGACCACTGAAAAGCTGCTCAATGTCTAGGGTGCTTGACATCTCATATATCCTTTTCAGGGCACACTAAAGCAAACAGGCCACTGCAGCAGCGACGCGTTTCTTCAGAAGACCTGCATATGGTTGTGCCTCTGGAAGAGAGCAGATTCCTGTGAAAACTGCTACATAGCATTCCTGTACATTAAAGCTTGGAATAATTTTGCAAGGGGGTATAAATTCTCTGAAGTAAGAAAGCAAGAACAGTTTGTATTTGCTGCTTTTTTAAGGCCTTCTGATTCCTGATAGAAATGGTGAATAAAGTATAACCTGGCAAGTAACTGGAACATCTGTATAAGCATTATTTGAAGCTCCAAAACTGCCACAGGAACTTAAGGGAAAATCTATTGAGAGTGAGGGTGAGAGAGCATTGGAACAGGTTACCAAGAGAGGTTGTGGAATCTCCTTCTCTGGGGATCTTCCAAACCCACTTGAATGTAAACCTGTGCCACGTGCTCCAAGTGACCCTGAGTGTGCAGCGGGGCTAGACTAGATGATCTCTAGAGGTCCCTTCCAATCTTAACCATTCTGTGATTCTATGATTCTGTGATTATTTCAGTAATCTCTTGGGTTGGAACATAGCATTTTTATTTAATGCTGATAAAAAAAATACCTCATCATATAGCAGCACTGCAGTGGATGCAGATTTAGGAACCAGAGTGTTTGTCAAAGCTAGGTTTTTGGTAGCTTTAGAAGTGCCATGGCATCATGACCACCAACTGGTTTGGGCCTGATTTACAGGAAAGGAAAATTGTTTTTTTCCTGGATAATCCACTTTCTATTTACAAGTACCTGTTGTATGTCTCATAACAAGAGAATAGTTTGATTACAGCTGCAAACAGTATATTATTTAAAGGCAAGCAAGTACAAATACCTTCCCCTTCCTAAACGATATTCTTATGTCTAAGTTCTGTATATGGCACTGGAGTGCCTCCACTGCAGTAACATTAGAAAAGAGAAGTCCCTGTGGCACCAGTTCCCAGGCTGATTTCCCTAGAACAACCTCTCAAATTGAATCTATGATTTTTTTGCTCAGAGCCCCTTGAGTAGTGGCTGTGACTAGGACATTTCACTAATCTCCATGTTTGCCTTGCTGCAGACACCCCTGGTGCCTTAGTCAGTGCTGTCTGTGCACTAGCTGTTCCAAGGGTGACTCAGTCTCTTCACATCAGAGCCCTGGTCACCGGTACAGAGCTGACGTGGCCATCCTCATTTTCTCTCAGTTAATCTAGAATGGAAAAGAAACAAACAAGAAAACTCCCAAATAAAACACTGAAACTATTTGAGGTGTTTGGGTCACTCTTGCAACTTGGCCAGTGGTAAAAATGACTCCCTAATGGCTGGGCTCTCTTGCAGCAACAGGGATTTTCTGCACCTAGCTCTACCTCTGTAAGCTGATGCTGATCCACAGAACGTAAATAAATAGACTGGTTAATACTTCATTTTTATCTTGCAGTTTGGGTAACAATACACTGAATTTGAGAAATCTAAAACTAGATCAAAGTATAGAACTGCTCAGATGTGCTGCTGTCAAAATTATTTTGCTAAAATTATTTTGCTAAAATTATTTTCATCTCTGCTCAGCACTCTTTGGGAAGTGAAAAATACCTGCTGTGACTGACATCTTAGGTGTAATTTATATAATGAAACACAATCAGCCCCCCACAACTAAGAGATTTGTGTCTGGAGTGAAAAGGAAAGAATTCTCAGATACCATCTCGATGTTATAAAGAAGTAAATTTACACATTTCTCGCTCATATTCCTACCAGCACACTGCTGCTTCAGATCATATTTCCACAGTGGTTCAGATCAGAAAAGAGACATGAGGCTGAGATTGAACTGCTGTGAAATGCTGCAGTAGCATTTCTGAGTCAAAATAGTCTGATTTCAAGAAAAAAAAATGCTGTCTTGAAAACATTCAGTTTTCATTTTATTTTCCATGAAATTTTTAAATGTTCTCTGACTAATATTCTGACTAGCTGCGTCTATCTGCAGAGCTTGCTTCTCACTAGCATAAACAGATGCACCTATAATAAAAAATAGTGCATTTTTTTAAATGCTATACGAGCTATCTATACTGGACCACTAAACTGCTACAAATACTGCCTCAAAACAACGTGAAACAGTCATTTTGATGGAAAAAAAATGGTGAAAGACTAGGGGAAACTCTTCTCATTTCCTACACTTACCCTTTTTTGCAATGAGGTCAGAGATAGAGCTGTAACTTCAAAGCGCTAGATGAATTACAACATCACTTTGAGGTCTGCCTCAAAACATCAGTCCCAATCATATTTGGCCATAGGCTACAGCACTGACAGATTATGTGCTGTAGGCACCAACATCTTTTTCTTTCCCTGAAAGTCTAAGTTTCATTTTTATGTTTTTAATTTCTTATGTCTGCAAGCAAAACTAGAAAGTCTTGTTGGTGGCACACTGCCTGTGAACCTCAGGACAGAGAACAGTATATTTAAAACTTCCTCAACACACTTCTGCTATGTTTTAACTTGCCAATTCCAGTCATCTTTCATTTTTGATACCTAAATAGTGAGCTATAACTTTCTATATTTTTAGTGTGAAAGAAAGCTAAAAATTAGGTGAAAGAAGAAAAGGTATGTATTTGGTACAATCAAGCAAAGATACATTTTTGTTTCCCTACAACAAGTACATCTAGCTGCTACAGGTGCTTTTCTGAGGGTGTGACCAATTATTTATTGGAGAAATATATATATGGATCATACAATCATATAATCTGTGATAAATGGCAGGTAGGACTTGATTTGCTTAGGAAAGAGATTATATCACAGAACTATAGGTTATACAAAGGTGACATAGTTATATAAAGGCACATGGTGACTGAATGGAAGTTTCTTCCTTTTTTTTTTTTTCTCTTAATCCTGCCCCATTTTACCCTGTCAACTCGGAAAATGCAACTGCCCTTAACAAAATGCAGACCTAGACACTAATTTCTCCTAGACTTTTCTGCTTTGAGAAATTTGCCTCACTTGGTTGGTCTAGGAATTACAAACTCATGTGGGCCACAAGCAATTGATTTGCTGGATTATCCAACAGCCCTATCACATGATAGTCTGTTTGTAAAGGGAAAGAACATCTTCAAAAAACCTGGAGGAAATGATAGTGAAGCAAAGGCAGGAAATGTGATATCTGCCAAGATTTATTAAAAATGGCAAGAGAAATGCACTAGGATGAAATTTCAATTAATAAAGGTATTCCAGCAGCCAAGTATATTATTAAAGTTTTCTGATTTCTACCTCTTGGTTTCAACACCTGGGAAAAAAAGTTATGTGAGTAAATTACATTGACTTATTCTTTAGTTACTGAAAAAAAGAATAAGTGGTTTATTTCATGGCTGTAGCTGCTACATGTAAGATTTACCTTTTGAGAAGTATAAGGTCATATGTTGCTATAAATTATTCACAAAATGCCTGGAAGAGTTTTGTAACAAATTCTTTTGTCTAATTTATTTAGAAGGTGTCAAATTCCAACATTATTTTCTACCTCTTTTGGTTACCACAACACAACACGGTATCTTGGATTTTTCCTAAATGAGTAGAGAGTGTTTCTTTGGCAAAAGAAAGAGCATAATAGAACACAGAAGAAAAACTGGGACAATGTTAACATTCCTTTAAAGATGCCTTTCCTCTTTGTGTACATGAACACTTCTGCTTACCACACCTCCCTAAATCCAGCTTCCGGGGAGATCTGAAATGAGCAATTATATTTCATGATAAGAAAATATGTCATATCTCCAGATGTTAAGCGTAAGGAGGGATTACTTATCCTCCTAACCAGTCCGTACTTGTTTCTGACTTTTGCACTCCCTTCTCACATATTCAAGTAAGTGTATTTCACTCTGATAATGATTTGCTAAAATAAAGCAATACCCATTTGAGTGACCTAAATCATAAAATTATTAGTAGGTTATGAAAGCTTACGTGAGTAGACCATGCAACTGCCTGCAACAGTTTCAAGCAGGACACAGTGAGATGTCAATGCAGATGGGATTTCATTACTGACATCTGTTGATAATTAGCTCATGATTTAACATGGAAAGACATTGAGGAAATGTGCATTATTTACCTTTAACTTGAAGTTGCAAACCGTCAGAAATAAAAATATATGTAGTCTCTTCAAAATGCAAGTAAAAATCAAAAGTTAATTTACACCAAAGAAAATATCATCAGTATGAAGACCTCAATAAAACATCTAAGTATATATACATCTATTCTGTTGTATACATAAGATCTATTCTGTTGTTCTGAAAAGTACTTGCACATCCATTAAAAAAATGTCTGTACTAAGGAAACTTACATCAAAATGTTGTGATGGAATGTTTTGCATCAAATAAAATATTATTAGATGTTCCAAATTCTCCCAACTTTTTACTATGCATGATATTAAAAAAAGAATAATATAATTGTAAAAATTAGTAGTGCAAGGATGGCCAAAGAGAAACAGATTTCAGAATCAGTGATTTTCTCTTAAACCTAGTGCTGAAATTGCTCCCAACCTGAAAATGTGTTTATTCCTAACATCGTATAATTATTTCAATTGTAGACAACTTTGCAAAGGAAAACAGACATGATTTTAACATACTGTATTTAACTGCACTAGGGAAAAAATATCAAAACCTTACTGCTAAATACTAGTCTAATTAGCAGCCAATTTCATTACCACAACTTTTCAAACCTGTTATATCAATCAGGAAACAAAAGGAGACAAATTGCCTGCAAAGAGATTTAGCTGCCTTCTGGCCAATAAATGAGCACTCACAATCTGGGTAATCAATACCAGGAAACCCACTGGAATTAATGCCCAGCCTCACAGCGGTCTGAGCCAGCCTACGCTTCCCCTTAATTTACCTGACCTTTCAGGTTTTGATGTATCTTGTGGTTCCCAAATGACTAACTGGCACCTTTCATTACTTTAATCATTGACAAAAAAAAAAGAAGTATGGAAATGTCAGCCTCTCTACTACCAGTGTTTGATATATTAATGGGACTATTAACATCCTCCCTCGTTATGGAAAGGTGTGTCAGTAGCTTGAAGGCTGTGGGAAGCTTTATGAGTTCTGAGATGCACATGGGAAAATTAAAATGATATTTTTCAACCTTTTCCAGCTATAGTAGCAGTAGGGCTGCTGCTCAGGCTGCCCTCGAAAAGACTTTGCATGTTTTATACACCATTTCCTAATACAAAATATACATATAGTGGGGTTGAATGACAATCTTAAAGCCATAAGTCAAATTAAGATGTGTGGATCAGGAAAGTAAAGTTATTCAAGTTTTTAATGAGGAAAATCATCACATGTTCTATACTAGGACTGGGAATACTGAGGTTGAAGCTATTTCCCCATCAAGAGGAATTTTAGTCCTTTCGGATAATTACAGATTTAAAAGTGAAAACAACAACCCCTGCACACCATTTCCTTTATCCCTTTGAATGGCACAAAAGGGACAACTCTCCAAATCAAGCATCTGTACAAGGACTGCTAGAGCACCGAATGCCTGTGGTATTCCCTACTTCACACTACCCAAATAGTTCGTTAGGGCATAGTCAATAAATTCACAGCAAACCACTTCTTTGGTTATTTTCTTCACATCTTCCAGTAACCCCAAATATATCAGATTAAGAATATGCTTGCATCTTTTTTAACAGTTTAATATTTTCATTGTTCGTCAGAAAATACTTTCCCTGAGTGAAATGAATCCAGATGATTCACAGATCTCCAAAATTCATGATAAGTAGATGTCAAAGAAGCTTACATTTTCCAATATAAGAAATTGTGATAAAATAACAGGACTGAAATCACAAAGCGATTTGATGGAAAGATGTTGCGTGACACAAACACTAATCCACAGACAGGAATGAGTGGTTTTCTGCTAAGCTGAACTGCCAGAAAGTCCCTTGTTCCATTAGGACTCTTTTTGCAGAAAAAAAAAAAGTGAAAAAAAAGAAAGATGAAGCAACTCCAAAAAGTCAGAACTTCATAGTAATCACAAACATGAACTAGATGTCCCGGAATATTTTAAAATATGATTTAGACACTGTGCTGATAGAGAATAACATGAAATGTTACTTGGTTTCTTAATTGCATCCAGTAATGCAGGGATCCTCAAATTAGTCACTAATAATTAAACTTTCATTCTCTGGATTTATTATTGTAACAATTTGATTTTAAAAGGTACTAAAATGAAAAACAGCAACAAATTTCTTTGCAAGATTGTTTTTCTTACAGAGTATTTTGTAGCTGGTAGATCTAAGTTATTTAAAAGACAGTTAAATGTATGTTAAAAGTTAACAGCATCTTCTCCAGAGAAAAAACAGGTACAGTTCATGCATAGACTGAGTATTATGAAAGAATCATCAACTCTGCAGTTCAGATACATTTCACAACAATGCTAGAATCAGCTGGTTTTTTTTTTCAAACAATGTCTCTTAAAGCAACAGGTTTTAATCAGACTGTTCTGATACAGCAAATATTTGTACTTGAGTGAGGGCACTTTTGAGTGAGTTGCTCTTTTGTACTATTTGCTACTTTCATATTTCTATTTTAAAAGCTTTTTGTTCATTCCTTGTCAGGTGGCCAAGGACAACATCAGGTCAAATAAGAGGGACACAAATAGCAAATGGCCTGGAAATGGCTCTCTAGTTGCAGGGCATCAGAGAGAAAGTAAATGAACATGCACCTGGAAACAAAGTTTTTAATACTAATTATAAAAATAATTTGGAAAATGAATTTGGCATCATACATTATTTAGGTTTGACTCTGGAAATAGAGCTAGTTTTTAATTGTGCAAAAGAGGCAGAAACTTGCACTTAGCCATTTCTCATAAGGATTTTTTTTGAAGAAGATGACACTGCTAGAGAAGGCACTGTATTTCCTCCACAGATTTCAAAGTAATGCTCTTGTTATCCAGTCAGATCAGCTTGTGAATAACATGCAGCTCGTATCTTTCATGCTTAAGATCTGGCTGGCAAAATAGCTACTACGGCTAGTCCAATTTAGCACTGACCTTTGCACTTTTGGAGAATCAAAAGCTGAGAAAACATTTGATGGACCACTTGAAACTATCTTGTAGGCTATTTATCTTAATTATTAAATAATAGGAAATACTGGATTAATGGACTGGACCAGATTAATTAATCTGTATTCACCCACGGTTTCAGGTTTTAACTTCTGTGACGAAGTTTCAGCATTTTCTTGCCCATTTCCCAGAGTAGTTCCCAGAAGACTGAACTGTCACTGCCCATTGCAATTGCAGCTTGCCGGGTTTACAGTAGTCCAGTCTTATTTTATTCCAAACTGTATAAGGGCAACAATCTGTATTAGCACATTTTCATCATCTCTTGTTCCCAAAAGCTGTAACACGAGTGCTCCTCAGCTCTCAGTATTCTTGGCTCAGCATCTGAACCCGAGTGCTCCCAGCCTTCCAGAGACAACCTACTAAAGTGTTTTTGCAAGTAATTTGGATTCTGGTGGTCTGGGTTCTTTGCTTTGTCTTCTTTTATATATGCTACTACCTGGGACTCTTTTCTCAAAAGCTTCTTCATGAAATGTCAGGCTTTTAAGTGCATCTCCTCACAGTGGCCTTTTAAAATGTTCTCTGGCGTTTATGGTCACTTTAAACTTCAACAGTTTCCCCTCCTTAAATAATACTGGTCAAACAATTTTACACATGAACAACACCATGAATCATTCCTCTCCATGCCTATCTGCTGAGAATCTGGTGTACCAACAGGATAATGGGGAAGCAGATTGCCTCTGCCAATACTTTATTTTCTGATTTTACTCAGTGGGCACACAGGCACAATATGCCAGGCAATGCAGCTTTAGGCTGTCTTTCTCCCTTCTCAGAGGGTTATCAAAAGTAGTTTCTTTAAGCTTTTGTGCAAAATCTTTTGTGTAAAATGTAATGATATCGTATTCCTGATATTTTCTACCAAACAGGGGAGTTTCAGATTGAATCCTTCAATAGAAAAACTGTCAATGAATTGTAGTAACTGTGGGAAAACCCTGTAAAGCTCTTTTTTTAGAAAAGAAAACTTAAACCTCTCTGTTTGTGTTTTGTTGGCTCCTGAATCATTCCCTAACCACAATGATTTGTTTATACCAAAGACCACTAGCTTGCAGAAGTGGGCAGTTTTTGAATGGGCGATTACGAGAAAGTGTTTTGCAACTATTTGGAAAGACAGGGAATTTGAGCAGGAGTTATCGCATGACAAAAATAAGTTCTAGAAAACACAGGATTTGTGAGTAATTGCAAGTGTGAATGCATTCTCATTTCTGAAGGTCACTAGAGAAAGACAGAGAAGGTGATTGCTATTGTCGCTTAGACTGAAATGGCTCCCGTGCTGTCAAAGAGAAGGCAGCTAAGACAGTGATGTAACGTATTCCGTACAGGAGGCAGAGCAAGCCCTGCACAGCTACACGCCACGGAAATGCAACGGCAACTGAGTTAGGCACGGCGACTCCCAGTTTACCCGATACTTTAAAAATGTAAATTAAGACATTACTATTACCCCCTTCACCTCACCATGATATTCTGGATCCCAACAGATCATCTTCAGAAACATCTTTGATAAACTTCAGTTATGGAGAAAAGACAAAATGATGAAACTGATGCGTACTGCAATACTGCCAGCTATCTGTAGCATTTATAGTCAAAATTTCTGACATATCTCAGGAGAAAGAAGGTATTTCAGAATATATTACTATGTTTATGAGATGTAAAATGTCAGCACAGCACCATATAGCACTGCAGAACATGAATGTCTAAAAAGATCATGTATAATTTCCCCTGAAATCACTAATTTGCATGCATACATACTTCAGTTGCACTGTCCTCTACCCAAGCAGAAATATAGCTCAAACTCCGTTGTAAGGAGTCCTTCACTAAACTTTATAACCTCATCCTAAACTCTGACTGTCAGTTAACAGCTTTGCAGAATGACAGTTTAAATCAAGAAAATGTCACATGTGTATAGTAACAGGTCTCATCTTTTCTTTAAATTGCTGCAGTGATTTTCAGAAATACAGTAAATTGCTGGCAATTTACAGTGAGTCTCACTGCAAGGATAACTTGACTTTTGCACATTTAACAAAACAGACTTAAATTATTCATGCATACGATTCCATGTTTTGGCAATTCTGAGAGTCACTGATTTCAGGAACCTGTACTCTGTCTGTTACCTAGATAAATATAACTCTTTTACCTGGCATTTACTTCTCAAATGTAAGATTGAAAGTGTATCCAGTTATCAAAGGCCTGTAATACATTTTAGGACTCAATCATCAATTGTTAAGTGGTATTTTACCAAACACCCAGCAACTGCAAGCAATGCTTTAGGTTGTCTGTGTATAATACTGCAGATACAGTACCTCAGGGTCTCTGCAAAGGAAGAGATATCATGGTGGTATTCCAGAATGCTACAACCCCCATGTCCCGTCTCAAAACACAGTGAAGCTGAGGGAAAAAAAATCCTAGGCAGAATTACATGAGTTGGTGGACAGTATTTTATGTAAATTGGATATGGCAGCAAAGTTCCTTTTATCCTGGCAGCTGAATGAGGTGGGACTGCAGAGTCCTTCCTTCCCTGACGGGTACTGATTGGCACAGTCACGATTTCTCAGACAATTCTCACTTCCCTAGCAATGCTGCTGAGCCTCAGCCTTCAGGGCAGAAACTCAGCCTAGGAGAACCCCGAGTGAACCTTTGGCTGCATCTCTAAAAATGCATGATAGGTGTTACGTCGGCTTTACATTACCACCATCCAGGTGTTCGTTCTCAGAAAAAGAAACAATTTCTGTTGGAACAGGCAGAGGAGGCTGCTGACGCTTCTGCCTGACCGGCAGAGGAGCAAAGCCGATTAGAGCACCCTTTTTTCCTAAGTTTCAGGGTCCTTTTACATCCCGTTAGATGATCAAACACACTGACCAGTAGTTTTGAAACACTCCATCTCTCCTTTAAGTTTAATGTATTCTGCACACAAGTGTCTTCATTTTCTTTAAAGGAATACTCAAACTAACAAAGTTAGAATTCTACCTAATCTGTATGAATAGAGTTTCAATTCTTTCATTGACGCGACGCCAGTTTATACCAGCTCAACAGGAAGCAAAGAACTTTGATTTTTTCACAACATTTCCTAAAGTGAAATGCTCATAAAATGGAATCCTACATTCCCTCCTAAAAATGGCATCTGTCCATATGTAAGGAACAGATAGTACTGTAGCTATTGAAATACTCTTGTCTCCAGTACTATGTATAGTTACTATGTAATGTCTTCTCTGGTTCACAGAGTAGCTCATAAGCTTCAGTGTTTCTTCTTTTCATCTGCAGTACAACCTGAACTAAATACCCACTCAACGGACTGAAGAAATAAGCTATGAAGGCAAGTGGAATTACAAGTAGAAGCGAGGGATAGTTCTGTAAGAAAAGCAGAGCAGAATCCCATGAACTATTAAATCATACTTATTTGATGCATAGACTTGTGTTACTGTTGGCAAAACACTTAAGTACAGGATCACATCTATATTTCCATGCAAATATAGGAACTCAAAATGCAAATACTAAATTAAAAGACAAGCAATATCAGAAAGATTATTTATTAGAACTATTAACAGTGTACAGTGAAGATTTTTATACACAGACTTTTTTTTTCTTTCTGTCTGTGAAGCTCATTTGAGTCCTAAATTTTGAGAGTCTGTTTTTTTCTTTATAAGGACCATAATTTGTGTCTCCTAAAGCACTGAACGTCTCAAAAATACACTAAAGGCAAGCTAAAAGACAGATAATTGTTAAAAATGAAACATTAACCCAAATTTCATACCTCTATACATTCTTCCTCCACTTATTTTTTTTTTAATGAAAATTCATTTAATTTCTTTCACCTAATATTTTTTCTTGGAAAAATTTATAAAGAACAAAAGCAAAAGAACATTAGAATAGGTTCCACAGCAATATATACAAGGCCAATGCAAGTAAATGCATTACAGATGAGATGATGAAAACACAATTAAGAGATATTTTTATATTACTACATTAATGAGCTTTATATACAAAAATATGTAATAGACAGATCCATACATCATCATTTATTTAATATGTTTTTATATAACATATGATATCTTTGCATTTCAACTTCATTACAAAAAAGAAGAATTTTGTATCTGAAAAATAATATTTTTTTTAGCTTTTATATTAAAGCATCCTCTCCTTCTAAAACTTAATATATAAGTACATAAGTACTTATATATAAGTACATAATAATATTATGTACTATATATTTTATATATACATATAAAATAAATGGAGTTGGCTATGCTCCCTTTTTTTAGTCCTGTTTCAGCAAAAACTGTAAAAATGAAAGTGAGTAATTTTATTGACTTTAATGAAACTATTTGGGCATTTGAAGCAAATAATATGTACCATTGAATTAGAGCTGCAGAAAAAAGGCATACAGAAAACTTCTAAGCATCTGGAAAATGTAGTGTTATAGAGAAGGATTTTTTTGAAAGTCTGGATATCGAAAAATTTAATATCACATTGAAAAAAATTATATTTAATGGCATCAAAAAGAGCAGAAAATAGACCATCCAATAAATACTTCTGAGATAATTTGTCAAAGGTGGGAGAGTTTTTAATATAGTGATTTTTAAATTTGATAAAACATTTCTGCCAAATTTCTTTTTTTTTTTTTTTAACAGCACACTTGTTTCAATTACAAGAGCTTTGATAGAGTTCGTTTGTGCAGACCTATTAGTTCATGTATTTTGTAGTACAACATTCCCTTTAACTTTCATCCAGGACTCAAGAATCCGCAGTTCTTTGGTGTGTGTTATGCTCATCACTTTTCTGAAGCAGCTGCTGGAGTTATGCACACTAAGAACACAGGAAAGATGTCTCTCAACAGGGGGAAGAACAGGACTTTATTTTTTTCCATACTGTTTAAAGGGCATGGGAGAAAGTAAAGACTCAGTAAAATTCCAGGATGTTGAGTAAGTGGCTAAAAGAATTGCGGGGGTTTTAGGTGATTGGCATCTAGCATCTCCAGGGTTAGTAAGTTAAGGTTTCTAGGTCCATTGCTGGCATACTCTGGGGAGAAGAAGACAAGGTGGAAGTGTCTCTAACTTCTGCACTGTGGTGGCTCTCGGGTTTAGTGTGAAATGAAGCCCAAAGCTGGAAACAAAGTAATATATAGCAAAAACAGTAATCATTCTCTAAAGAAGTCTTATTGAGCTCCATGCTTGCTAGTTGCATAAATCCACCAAGCGCCAAGTTTCTAATGTGAGGTTTCATCCGCATTTCTCTCTATAAGGACACTATGAAACCTCTTTTTCCTCTTCTGGATACTTTTTTTTCTTTTCATTTGTTCAAGATGTGTATATCTATGTACAAGATTTCAACCATAAAGATCTGTTCTCTGAAAATTTGTTTGACAACAGGTTCAAAAGCTTTCATCTGCAGACACATGTACAGTTTCACTCGTGTGAACACACATACCCTAGACTGCATCATCCTGTTCCTCAAGAAATCAGAATAAAAATGGTGAAAAGATTTCAGTCAATATAAATTAGAAATATATAAATATAGAGAGATCACATATAGAGGAGAAAATTAATTGTGGAAGAAAATCTGTCAGGTAAAATTCATGATAGTAAGGCTAAGGGTACAAAGAGGGAGTTCATTAAGCTTATTAGGAACAAAATAAATTATAGAGATGATACAGAACTACTGGTAGGTTGATGAAGACTGTAATTTTTTTATGTGGCAGAAAAGGTAGATGTCTCTAATAAATATTTATGATGTTCTTTATTTAGTAAAGAGTAGAATAAGAAGAAGTAGCAGAAGCAATTTCCAAACCATTAATAAATGATCTATTAATTTATAAATGACTTTATATCTTCAGGCCTGGATAACTTGCAACCTCACTTAACAGTGTATTTTAAAATTGCTGGATGTGGAATGCAGCTAGGTAGATAAGTTAATTTAAAAAAAATCTTGGAAACTTCAGGGGACTGTAGAATTTTAAAGCTGAGGCAAGGTTCAAGAAGAGCTGGTCTAGCACCACTCCTAGGGAAACTGAGGAAAAGGCAACATAAAAGAATGATGTTGAGGAACTGGTACCAGTCAATCAGATTTTGTGAGACATTAGGACTTGTTAAATCAAACTCAATTTCCTTACTTCAAAAGGATAAATGTTTATCTGACATGAGCAACTGCAAAAATATATTTTACTTTTACACTTCTATAAGGCATTCATAAAATATACCAAAAAATAGCATGGCAGGACACTTTTCATAGGTTTATAATTATGTAGCTGAAAAACTGGCTAATTATCAAGGTTGTCAATGGAAAATCACAGCTGAACGGGGCTATTCCTAGTGGAACTTTACTGTGATTTATGTAAACCCTGATGTTATTCAACATTTTCATCAGTGATCTAGAAGTAAATAAAAAATCACTGCTGACAGGGGGTATCCTTGCAAAAAACACAAAGTGAGAGAGAATGGTAAATAATGAAAAGGCAGGCAGCTGTACAGGGCCATCTGGACTACTTGGTAAGCTGGGTTCAGGGAAACAAAATTTATTAAAGTATAGACAACTACAAAGTAATAGAGCCTAGAGGCAGGAAATATAAGACATGCAGTAGAACTGGAAATTGCAGCCTAGAGCAAAAAAAATGTTTGGAAAAAAGTTAATGTAATGCTAGAATGCTGTTGCCTACTAACATATAAAAAGTGATTTTACCTAGACATTTCGTATTGGAGAAGACACTGATAGCATTCCTTACATCTGGGAGTCTTTAAAAACTCTCTAACAATCTCTTAAAACCATTTGATCATTTGATATCTTAAAACTATGTAAATTAGTCTACCACATGAATTCCAAGAGGTAAACTTTTTCACAAATATTCCTGTATTGCATTGGAATGGAATGAGAAGATTTAAAGAAAAGGGTAATGCTAGATGAAACATACAGGGAAAAAAGAAAACTATGTTTATTTTAATTTTTTATAGTTTTTAACGTGATTATAAATGATTTTTTAAACTAATCATCAGATTATTGATCTATTAAATAGATACATTCTAAACCTAAAATAGCTAAAAAAGTAGTTAAATTATGAAATTTATATCACTGACTCAAAATAACTATTATCATGGCTATGCTAATGCTTACAGTAGTTACAATGTCTACAAGCATACAACATTTCATTATAAAAACAGATATCTCATGAAAAAAAAGATATAAGGATAGAAGACACTATGAAGTAATCAAGGTAGATGCAAAGCACATGAAAGTTGCCCCAAAACAGATCTGAAATAAAAGAATATACAAGTGTATTTGGGGTGAAGATCTAGTGGAAATCAGTTTCTTCAGAGTTGCACACAGATATAGTTTTTTTCCCTCCTTGGCTGTAGTTGTTTATCCAAGAGCCCATTCTTGAGGTGAATCAACCAAAAGCACTTGTGAATGTCTCAATGACAGGCAAAGAAAAACAAATGTTAATTGATTAGGGTAAAATGGCTCTAAAGCAGAACTCTCTGCCTTGGCAGTATCATGAGCAAGACAGGCAGGTTTGATCACTTCTGAACAGGTCTGAGAAACCTAAAGAGTGGAGTGAAAATAAAGAAGAGAAGATATCACCCACAAGTCACAGAAAACAGAGGTAAAATGAACCTCTGTTTCAATTAGCCTATATATCCTTCAGGGAGGTAATCTGCATCTCAGAAATAACACTATGATGTCCCTTGCAGCAGAGCTAGATAGGGGGTTCATTAGGCAGCTCAGAAAGTCTGAGCAGTCGCAGCCTAAAAAATGCTGAACTCTTCAAAAAACTTTGGGATAATCAGGAAATTCTTCTGCAAACACTCACAAATCAAAACTGAATCCCTTCATCTTCCAAAGCAAAGTAAAAAGGGAAAGGGAAAGGGAAAGGGAAAGGGAAGGAAAGGGAAGGGAAGGGAAGGAAAGGAAAGGAAAGGAAAGGAAAGGAAAGGAAAGGAAAGGAAAGGAGGAAAGGAAAGGAAAGGAAAAGGAAAAAGGAGAGAAGGAGAGAGAAACACAAAATAAACAAAACAGCTGCTTCCTAGCATGCAGAAATAAGATCCATTACAGTAAGAGAACAGCAAAAGCCTGGCTGTTGTCAATAGGCAGCTATAATATATTCTTCCCTTGCGAAGGAAAACACTTCCAAACAACATCTTAGAAGGGCTTCTACATGGTCTGTAATCACATTTGGGGAGAGGGAATCTAAATATATGAAATGTGATGCTGCTATAACGCAGAGACAATCAAATTATTCCCAAATAGCATTTGCCCTTGGAAAATGGCCTAAGGCAAGCACTGGTCACTGTGACCTCTCCTCTCTGCCTTCCCTATTTGACTGAGTAGGTCAGACTGATTCGGCATTATTCCTAGTGCACTAAAGCCACCCTGACAATAAACCACCTTGCAAAGCAGAGGGCAGGAGGTCGGCCAAATCCCCAACAGGATTCTATCACTCTTTCCCCATTAATCCGAGTTGAAGAAGTCTGCTCAAAGGAGGATGATACTCAGTCATTATTCTCATGAATAATAAACTCAGTCACATCATCAATATGTGTGAAGAATTTCCCTGAAGGACAGCTGAAAATGAAAAGAAAAGCCAGGGAGGTGATTCCGCAGTAGTAGAAAGAGAATATAATAATCTAGGCAAACCACAATGCCTCCCAATCCCTTGTGCCTTGACAGTGGAATTGAAAACCCCCTCACCTCAGAGACACTAAATAAATTATTACATTCTAATAAAATGCAAGAGAAAAACACAAAGATTAAGACACTACGACCTCCATGATCAAAGAGCCTTCTAATTAAGACAGATCAACATAACTTAAACATTAAGCATGCCACAAAAGAAAAGATTGTGAACACAGAAATCTTGGACATAGATTTGAGGCTTACCCAAGAAACACTATTAAACTAACCACGATTAGGTTGCTGAATGCAGATCCAAGAAAAATAAAGGAAACTTGATCTGTCCTTTGCCCTTCCCCTAAAGTGAGCAAAGCTCCTGAACCCTNGAGAAAAACTTGGTCCAAGATAAAAAACACAAAGATTAAGAACTACGACCTCCATGATCAAAAGTGTTCTAATTAAGACAGATCAACATAACTTAAACATTAAGCATGCCACAAAAGAAAAGATTGTCAACACAGAAATCTTGGACATAGATTTGAGGCTTACCCAAGAAACACTATTAAACTAACCACGATTAGGTTGCTGAATGCTGATCCAAGAAAAATAAAGGAAACTTGATCTGTCCTTTACCCTTCCCCTAAAGTGAGCAAAGCTCCTGAACCCTAGAGGATGCAAGGGCAGTTAACTGGACAGTATCTGAAGATGATGAACAATGTTCTGCTCCTTATATTTCTTTCTCAGTCCAAAATATGCCCATGTCAACACATCTATTCGAGATACCCTGAAGTTGCACTATTATTAAGTTCTATAAGGTCCATTTGGCATACTTAAAACTCCCATACATTCCGATATCATCACTTCCAAGAAAAGCTTTTTCAGTTTCTACCATGACAAACAATAACTCTTCTGTGCTTTCATCAAGTTCTAAGACTGTCTTATATAAAAAATATTACCAAAAGACCCTGTTTTCTGCCAAGCAAGCATTATTTCCAAATGAAAAGAAAACCTGCTGAAGTAGTGCAAATTCACTTCAAAACAATAAAACTGTCTTGAAACTGGACATCAATTGAATGTGAATATTTACAAGTAGACAGGTGAGATGACAGACTCTCCTGTAAGGAGGAAGAACTCCATACTAAAATTCCAGAGCTTATAATACAACTGAAAAATAGCTTACATAAAATTGAACTAGACAGGCTATATATAGCGCCAGCATGAGCATTACTCTGAGTACACTGACTGACTTTGGGGTTCAAATCCGTAAGCACCAGCCAGAAGCAAAGCTCCTAACAAAAGTGAGGAGCACCACCAGGAGCAAAGCTGTTGGACAGACAGCAGATGTGGTCAATCCAGAGTCTAATCAAGGACATGATTAGAAAATAATCCAAATATCTTTAGTTGCAGTTTTGCCAGAAATTACCACATTAGAAAAGAAAGAACTCAAAAAAACAAAAACACAAGCAAAATGCCTGCAAGTCTTCCCTTTTTCTACAATTAAGCATAACAATCAATGCAAACCAAATTAAATTGTCAATAAGTATATGAAATAGCACCCTCAGGAATTGAGCCTACATTCACTCTTATCTGTAGACAGATTTGCCATATTTGTTTACAACTGAACCATGGCTCAGAGAAATTTCTTTTTCTCTCTTGATGAATAAACTAATGAATTCAATCTCTCATCCTCAGGCATCTTTTGCTGAAAAATAATATATCCATCTTCATCCATGGTAAGTACTCACAAACAGCTATTCACCAGTCTCCTTGTGAGTAGAATGAGAGAGGAGGAATGAAAAAGTGTCAGATAGATACTTGATAAAGCAAAAATTACAGCATGTGCTAGAGATTTGGGAACTAAAATTCAAACTTCTGATCTAATGAATAATTCTTGACTGAAATATGATTTTATGGTAGTACTTAAATCCTTTCATAAGAAGCAAGTCTTGTATATTTAAGAAAGGAAAAATGTATACAAATAATAAGTAAAATAACTTTAAGCGTAAAGCTAATTAGTCACAAGAATGAACTACCAAGTGATGTGATGGATTCATCATATTTTTTCTTAAAAATATGCTTTCGCTAAACACATTAAAATTAATCTGAACACAGTGAAAATGAAAAAAAAATGCAACGACCTTTCATACACAAGAGAATAGAGCAGATGACTGGATGGCACTTTCTATCCCTATATGTTCTGAGTCCTAATCCTACATGTTATTTTAGTTCTAAAAACACTTTTCAAAGCTTCCTATGGTCTTCAGACAGATATAATACAAGTACTCAGGGCTTTAAATTCTTCACTTTCACTAGCTAGTGCAGCATCACACCAGGACTGCATTGTTGTTTCTTTATCCAAAAAAATAATGCTTTTGGAGATACTTTTCAAGCCACTCTATGTGAGACTGTATACATTTTATCATTTTGTTTAAGATCTAAAAAAAACAAAAAAATCAAGATTCTATGAGTATCTGAGAAATTAAGCTAATGAAATCAAACAAAAATGAGTATGATACTTGTATTACTAAGTTTATCTTTGTAGCCCGCCAACCAACCAGATATATATCAGATCATCATTTCTAAAACCAACCGCTCGTGCATGTTCAACAGCTTATTAAATAAAAAAGCCACAGAGATACGTCATCTCACTTATTTAAATCAATGAAGATGATAGTGGCCTTTTCGGAATATCAGTCTTAGAATTTAGCATCAAGGGGTATTAAAGGACATTAATTCTCCTTAGAGAACTATAACTGTACATGACGTTATGATCCACTGTAAATGTCACCTGCAAAGATATGGACTTCAATTTTTTGTGCCATCTGGAATGTATTCCTGATTAAGTTGTTCAGCAATGTGATCGTATCTCCTAAACAAACGAATTAACATCAGAATGACACATTTTGCAGTTTTGGCAGCATTTATCTGCGTTCCATTTGTTCCACATGAATTTGTTTTTTCCAAGAATGACCTTATGCTCAAGTTGTACCACCAAACTAGCTATAACTCTCCTTACAACAACAAACATATATTTCATTATAATTTACATGATGCAACAACTTTGCACAGTAGGGTGACACAGTCTGAATAACAAATGTGTTGTTATGTGAAAACTGGAACATTAAGAAGGCAAACAAATAAAAACTTCCATAAAGCCTGCAGTTAGAAATCTTTGAGGCCACTTCACTGTTCAAAATTTTGAACTGCAGCAATATTGACTTCAATTTCAATACAGAAGTCCTAAATGATTAATATTCTTCTGCTCTCTAGTTCCTCACTCTTTAGTTCCCCTTTATGTCAGAGAAAAAAAAAAGTTAAAGTAAAAGCACTTTTCCATATTTTCACAGCCATAAATTCACAATTCTCAGCTAATAGTTTTCTAACTTTTAATGGAAACAGTCATTGTATTCTAAACAGAAACTACTACATGCAGCATCTGTTGATACCTATACTAATGATATAAAATACTGTTGTAAATATTGCTGAAAGGCACACCATCAACATATTGAATTTATGATTAACAGTACCTAATACCAGTCAGGGACAGAGTTGTTATTTTGGAGCTCTGAAATGTTGTTGTTGTTCAAGATTGCGCTGCATAAATTAGCAGTAAATGGGATTCCAGGTTTATTGCCACTGTAGTTAAAAATTCAAACAGTTGTTGTTTGAACAGAACATTATGGAAAAATATTAAATACAGTTGGTGTAACTTGCACAAGAAAAGTCATTTTAGAGCTTTATATTTTAGGAAAAACATTCAGTGGATCCTTTCCTGCAGGAAAGGGTTCAAGAATAAAGGAGAGACAACTATTTCTAAACATTTATTTTTTAACCTTTCCTCATGAGAGCTGATTCAAAGAAAGAAAAACAGCCAAGGATGTAATGGATTGCATCACGGATGCATTAAAACCTGTTTCTCTTTATTTTTATACTATTTTAACTACATTTAATTCAACAGCTTTTAATTTAATACACTTCATTTCTCCTTGTCAAAGAACGCTCTAGAACATTACTCTTAAAACCCTTTTGGAATAATAAAGTCAGGGAGGGAAGTAAGCAAGAAGGTCCAGACTTCACAAAAATGAACACTATCCTCTCATCCATTTTATTTTCTGCAAATTGAGTTCATTACAGCATGCTAGGAAGACAGTACATTTAACTACTGCTATAAAACTAGTTATTTGTGATTCCTAGAAAATGCTGAATGCCTAGAGCTACATCCATTGCTTTAGTGTGATCTGTTATTGTGCACATCACTGTAACAGCTAACAGCATCAGCCAAACCAAATGGACATATAGAAGAGGTGTACAGAATAAGAAAAGAATGCTCATGGAGGCTCTTGAGGCCCAACAGAGATGCTCAACCAAAAGTAACTAGTAAGATTCAGGGGTATGTGGGAAGAAATTCTCTGCTAGGCTAGAGAGGAATATATGTACTGCATCTAATAGCGAAGAAACAAACTGTTACCACTGCCATATTCTCCTCTGTGATAGATTTGCGTTGCTGTCCATGGGAATGATTTGGATTCACTTAATAATCCACCAACAGAAAAGCAAGAAGATGAATTTTGTCTGTAAAGGGATGCCTAATCTGTACCAGGAGTGAACAGCAATGTCCACGTTGCCTCAGCTTTGGTGTCCTGGGCTTGAACACCAACCACCACTTGTGCAAACTCAACAGCAGCTATCAGCCACCTCAGAGCCTCCTGTTTTCTGTGTCCCAGTTCTCAGCATGAATAGAAAAGTTGGGCGATCCTAAGTTCCTAAGGCAGGAAGTCAGCCCACCGGAGTTAATAAGGTTTAAGTCATTGAGTTCTTTCATTTTACGTTAGTCNAATCCTAAGTTCCTAAGGCCGGAGTTAATAAGGTTTAAGCCATTGAGTTCTTTCATTTTACGTTAGTCTGCTCATGGGCAGTGACTTGACTGCAGCTTAGATTGTTCCATATAGGTACTTATTTATTTTGTTCTTAAAAATATCCAGTGATGAGGTTTTGTAACAGCTATAGATCCCAGACAGTATAGAAAACTCCTCCTAAAATCCAACCAAAACCATTGCCATGTGCTCATCAAATTATTTCTTGCCCTTCTCCCCAGGAGATATGAAAAAACTGAGCTCTTTCATCCACATAAGGAAGGCTTACATATTATGCCAAAAATGCCACAAATCTATTATGCCTCATCTCCGGTCTTCTTTTTGGACTGTAGAAATCCTTTTTCTACTCCTCATTTTCCTCATAAGTTCCGTTTTGCTTATTATTTTGCTTATTCCGTTTTGCTGCCAAGTTTGTTTTCTTCAGTGAGATGCCCCAGCGAGAACTCCAATGCTAATTATGCCAAAATAATTGTCTCCATTTTCTCACTTATATCAGCGCCATTAAGAGTAACAATCACTTTTTATTTCACAATTTTCCTAAATGCAAGCATCGCTCATTGCATATTATAAAAAAAGGATGGGAATGTATCTTTTGTTTCTCTTTTAATTACAAATGCCACGTGTTTTGACCTACACTTACTCCACCTGAAATGATTAGATATAATTGCACAATAATTAAGGACAGAATAGTGTGCACCACTTAGAAGGAATTGGATTCCAGCATAGCCCAAATGATCACTCCCACTCCTGATGTATAATATGTACTTCTCCATTCCCACAGCTTCTGCAGTAAGAAATTTATTAATCTGTCTTCTAATGGAATAAATTTGAATGGAGTTAAAATGCTACACAACAACTACATATCTGCACCACAATTTAGTCTATAGTTCGGTCTCCGGCTTATTAAAGCTGTCCAGGACTCTCAGATACTTTGAACTTCTATTCCAAATTAAATCTTACAGGAAAAAAATACATATATAAAAAGATTTTCTTTTTTTACTAATTAACATACAAAAAATATAAAAGTTCATACTCAAGCAGGATGCCACAAAGAAAAATGTGCAAACAGAAACATCACAGAATAGGAAACGAAGTCACCAATCTTGCACAGCTGCTCAAGTATGTTATAGGTTACAGTAGGGTAGGAGTGCAGAGAACAGAACTACTCAAGGTGATGAGGTACTTTGAGAATATGATACTGAGAATAGATATTTTTGTTTTAATAAGAGGAAGTGTAAAACCTCCCAAATCCCTGTGTCTCAACAGCATTTGACTCTCATGTAACATTCTGCAGAAAAATACGCCCAATATACACTTACTCAGATAAAGGGCAATAAAACACAAAAGCCAATGTGACAGTAACCCACAACAAAACAACCAGTAGAAAAGCAATCTGTCAAAAAGTATCAATGTACAGAGCAAATGATAATACAAATACATGCCACTATTTTCAATCTAGATCTCAAGTAGTAAGTGGTAGAAATATTAGCTGCATACAATATAGGAATGAAATATATTTCAAAGCAAATCTCTTTTGTATTTGTAAAGTACAGCATCAATATAGTGCCGGGGATGGAGGACCGGCTTAAATGAGTTGTTAGAAATTCTGTGAGGGACATGTAAGAGGAATATCCAAACCTTAAAAATGACAGCAAACTGGCACAGTTTGTAGTGCAGTTTCAGATAGGGATAGGATCTAGGTAAACCATATTTAGAAACATTTTCCATAGAATTCTTAGTGTTTTCTTTCATGGCTCTTAATCCTTGAGATTTCTGCTCATGTTTATACATCTAAATTTTGTCTATACTCTTAAAAGTGGCAATTAGAACACACTTCCCTTTTGAGACATAGAATAAGGTCCAAACAACATTAATGGACCCAACAGTTTGAAAGTATATGGATGTAGTGATCTGTCATTTTGCAGTGGAGGACTAAAAGAATATGTAATTACAGTTTCATGTCTGTCCAACAAGGTAGTTAACACCTGAAATTACACTTTCAGTTTTTATGACAGTAGAAATGAAAAGTGTAGGTAAATTTTGTTCCCCATGAAGACACTTTTTCTAGTACTACACAAATAGTGATCTGCTGGGGTTGCACTGCTAAAAGAAAATAAAAAAAAAGAATTAAAAATACTAAGTTAACCAAAAAAGAGGTCTTTCTTGTAAAATTTCTGATGAAATACACTTTGTTCCTAATAAGCAGTAAATTATAGTTTTACATCTATAATGAAAGTTAAAGAGCAGCTTGGTTTAGACACTCTATAAAAGGGAAGATTTTTTTTTCTCAGCCTTTTGCTTACAACATTCAGGTTGTGGGTCAGGCTTATTTCATTGCCACCCTGAAAAGTCTTGAATCTATACCACCCATTTCACATGAGACTGCCTGGATTAATACAGTATAGCTATTCTGGGGTGGGCTGTTTTCAATCTCCTCTGTGAAGCTTTTCCATATTACATAAAATAATATGATCTTAATTGGAATGGGAGCAGAAACCCAAGAGAATTTCCTGGCCACTAGCCTACAGATATATATATGTATTCTTTATATTCCCAACCACCCACTTCCCACTTCCTCCCCTCAGATTTACCAGTTCAGCCCTCCAGATTATTACAAACAGAAACTGTGGTGGGAATTTGGGTCAGAGTATTTGAGAATGTATGAAACTATTTTTGGCTAAGGATTTTCAAACACAAAATGTGTTTTCAACTGACAATATGAAGTTTTTTTCATGTCACTCTTACCAAAAAAAGGTCACGCTTTTCAGGAAGGATATAAAGGATCAAGTCACACATACTGTGTCTGACCCTGCGGGGGTGGGTGACATCAGTTTCCTTTGCTCTTCTCTGTTCCTCATGAACAAAAGCTTGAAGACCTTGCTGTACTAGGTGCATAAGCCTTAAGCGAAAAGTCAAGGAGTGCCTTAAAACCAAAAAAAGTGCCTTACCAAAAAAAAAGAGCATTATGTATTATAGTTGAAGGAAAAATGTTTTAAAGATATAAACTCCCCTTGTTCTTTCCCATCAGTCTTAATGGGACTTCTTGGCATAGTTCAAACAGAGATATTCAAAAATATCTTGTTTTCAGTTGAAGAATAAGATCGGAGCTTCAGCTGATTTCAGCTGCCAGGGGTTCTTTTATTAGCATATATGAAAAGGGTAGTCTGTCTGTACTGTATGTCTATTCCACATAAAGACATTTTGCCATTTATTATTGTGACAAGTTATATTTTCTGATGGAAGAACTAACAAATTCACTGAACTCCAGGTAAAGCTAACTCTTATTCTACTCGGGGCAAATATAGACAATCATCCTTAAAAATAAAAATTCAGTCAGCTGCCAGACACTATTATAATTTTCCCTGAAAGTATGTCAACAGAAGTAAAAAAAAATAAGAAATATGTATTAATTGTAGAAAAAGAACTAACTTATTTTTAATGTGGAATTAGAATAATCACACAAGAAAAAGTGAATATTCCCTGATGAGATTTCAAAACTGAGGAATTAAGCATCTTTGAAAATCTTTTGATAGTGTTTGCTTTATGAACTGCATTAACATATCTTACTAACAGCAACATATCTGACACACAGGAACAAACTCATGGAAAGCAATGAAGCAAATTTCAACCTAACATGCTTGGTAAAATGTAGGACCTGATTAAGACAGTTTCAAATACCCATAAACTTGCAAATAGCCAGGTTTTTATGAATACAATGCAAAAAGACTGCCATCTGTTGATGACCACAGAATCTTTAGCATAATTTTCACAATTAGCATTAAATGGCCTCTCTGAACCTCACTTCTTAAAATTCTTGATTCTGCTATTGCTAACTTGGTTCTGATATAGATGACTTAGAAGTATTGTACATTGCATAGAGTAGTTCCACCAAATTCCAAGTTCCACCAAAAAGTCAACAAAAATAAATAAAACTGTTTACTTGTACCCATATGTTTTTGTTTTGCCTTATAACTTGTCATATGCGATAAATAAAAAGACCTAAAAGTCAAACACAGTGGTAGAAGTGGAAGTTAGAGAATTTCAAGCCATATATGTTGTTATATACGTTTTAACTGACTAAAAAACAAACTCAAGGTATAATGCAAAATGAAAAAAGAACAATTACTTTGGGTATTCATCACTTTTTTGTGTATTGTCCTCTTGTTCATTTAATAGATTTTCAGATGAGAACATAACAATATTATCATTTACTCTGATCTGAACTAACTTACTCATCAAATCTATGACTCCTGATAAACAACATCATACTCAGAGAAAAAATAAATAGTTGTAACTTTTCTTTACGAAGTTTTATAGCCAAAGGAAGCTATCGCTAATTTTAATGGAATATTTACTATCTGAAGAAATTAACTTTTATACCTTATTATATGGTTTTCACCAGATTTTTGTTGGTTCCTATGTGAAAGTTAGATTAAATGGTGATCTCAATAAAGGATGTACATCACAATTTTTCCCATCTTAACTGAATCATGCAAACAACTCTTTAAAAGCATTACATGAATTAAGATTAATGTAATTAATATTGCTAAGTCAATGGCTATTAATTTTCTTGTCTACATTTATTCTAGTAATAATACTGCTTGTTCTACCAGCATACTGATATGATTGCAGTAAGCAAAGATCAACATCCTCCATTTCTAACCAGCAGATATTATACAGAACCCACAGTGGATACAATGCTATAAACATACCCTATGCTAAGCACAAGCACTCCTTTGCATGACTGTAACAAGTAACTTGATAGTTCCACCAAACACTACTGCGCTACTCAGGAGTTTGAATAAGGAATCAGGGACCTAATGCATTGAGTGTTATGTAATGGGAAGCTGAATTCATATGTGAAAAAGTCATCTTTTGCCACTTTTTTAATAAAGAATTAACATTCTCACTATGACACCAATTTGTTCAACAAGTTATTACACTAAACTCCTCGTCTTTTCTTTAGCTGCTTCCAAAGCAGTCTCAGAAATACAGATACATTTTTCATATACACTCGAAACTTCACCCACAGTCTGTTTTTCAACAATCAAAAAGAACCTTCAATTTTCCATTGAATACCTTTTTTTTTTCTTTCCCAATGTTACTTCAGAAAGCAATTCTTATTCAAACTCATTGTATCTATGTACTTCAACATATGACTGTAGACAAGTTCAAATACTCCAGTTCTCTTTGGACAGAAGCTCTTAATTTAGGATTGTGTGTTCACATCTGCATTTTTCCTCTGTGATTCCAAGCTTTTAAAATCTGAGAGCTATGATACTAAAACACCCTCCCATAAACCTAAAGAATGATAAGCGACCTACCTTAGAAAGTCCGCCTACTTCCAAATAGAAGCAGATAATGAAAACATTCCAGGTGACCCACAGGGCAGTCCACACCGTGTACTAAACACAAAGTTGGATGAAAGCAAAAAAGACAAAAAAATAAAATGTGAAGATGAAAGAACTTTATACTGAGCAAATCAATAATAAAAAACTGATATCATTAAGTATTGTTCTTCTGGGAACAGTCAAGCGGAGAGAGTTCAGAAAAGGAATTCTCCCTGTAGAAGTCCCCTGAGAATGATAGGAAATTACAAATTCAATATACTTTGCTGCTCTAAATACATACCAATAAAGCAGATTTACTCTTTACAGACTTATACTATTCTGCCGATACTAATTAATTCCAGCATGCTGACCTAAACATAGTTTTTGGTACAACTGTAAGTCATTCATAAACCACAATGTAGCTCTGTTAATGGATATTCCAATTCAAATGCATTATATCCTACAAAATACTAAGTTAAACAGCAGCTCAGCTGGTCTGATATTTGAAATTTGTCTGACACTGAATGGGTAAAATTAAAGTCATGTCTGGTCTCTTAAGGGTCTTCCCATAGAAGGTATTTTAATTAGATTAGTATTTCATCTGAGTCTGACTCATTAGTTCTCCACCTCTTGTGGCCATGAACATGATCCAAAAATGCACCTTTAACAGACAAACATCTCCAGATCTCTTCTGGGATCCTCAGTGTCTTACATGAGTGCAAGAATGAACATGTTCTACCTGCTGCATGAATGGGAGATTAATTGGTCTCCTATCAGCATAACTAACCAGTTCTATTTCCTTATTTATGCCCTTTTTACCTGTATATGACTGTAAAACTGTGCACAATTACCTGTTCAGATAATACAGATCAGGGACATTTATGTGTGACCTGCTAGGTGCAGGCTCAGCAGCACTGGTGCTACACCCACCTAAAAATGTAATGAGGCAGCAGTGGCAGTGCCACTTTACATTTGTATGCTTATAACCCTCACAACGGAGAACTGCTGCTAATTGGCTTTGCAAGTTTAATTAGCTGTGACCAGGTCAGACTAATATGCAATTGTTTTGCTTCAGTATGCCAAGTAAAACTGAACACCCTAATCTACAATATGCCAGATCCTATTTCCATTCCACGGGTGTTGTCGGCTTGACTTTGCGGTGCAGCTTTCAATTATGTTTCCCTCTCTCTTCCCCACCCTATAGTTTATTAGGAGAACGTGCAGCTGAAGAGGGTTGATCTTTTCCTCACTTTGATTACCCCTACATGCTCTGCACCCTTGCACTTCAGCAGTTACTGCATGCAAAACAGGTTACCTGGTTTAATTTAATTTCTTATGAAGTACTTGGTACATCATCTTATGAGGATGCTTGTCCATTGCGTAAGAAGTAGATAATTAATACACAAAATAAGAGTAACTATCCTGGTCCAATTCTTCTAGTTTACAGAGAAATGTTGTAAGGATGGGTTATTCTAAAACAGTCAAAGCTGCTATGGTCTGAGATCTGTATAAAGCCTGTACTATCAATATGATTACCATATAAGAGGATATCACTTTTTTTTACGTTTGCTAATTTTGTAGTAACCCATCATAAGCCCTAGATTTTCCAATATATGTCCAAAGAGCATCAGGTACAGAATGCACCAAGAAATGAATGTGCGATACATACCCATCTGCTAGAATTTTAGTCATATTTAGGCATTGCTGTTCATAAAAATCAGATTTCAGAAATCTCATGAGGATTCCACCTTTTAAAAAGAAAATTTTCATTCATCTGTCCACAAATGAATTTTGACATCACAAAAAAGGCAAGAGAACTTGATCTGCTGGGCTAAGCCAGATCCCTATGGGCCTCACTCTGTTCCATGGGTACCAAAGACAACTCTGACTCATGCAGGCGAACGGCATCCTAGAGTGTTTTTCTAGGCCAGGCTATTATGTTTTTACTAAGTCCAGATCAGGCAGTTCAGTTACTTATCAATTGTGACAGTAACTGAAGTAGAAGTGCAGGTGTGAAAAAAACACACATCTTGAACACCAGGTATTGCACGAGAGATATTGCAAAAGAACTGTCTCACTGAACTGTAGGACTATAAATTTAGGTTTCATTTTAGTTAAGAACATAATAATTGCATATTTAGCAATTAGCACTACCTGAACTTTAGAAGTCAGTTATTCTTCACATTTGAGAACATGCCCTTTGGATTACACAAGTAGCATTTTTCCCCTTGTACAGAATCATAGGTACTTAGAGAAGATTTAAAAAAAAAAATCAAAATTAGGAAATGACAGAATTCTGGTTATATATGTGATCTTCATTTCCCCCTTCGTAGATGTGCAATATAGTACAGCATCTATATCTAAATCTCATAGGTAAATTTTTATTCTAAAGGATCCCAGCTCACTCAGTACGTTTTATGAACAGCTAATTCAATCACTCATTTCTCTTTGTCAATCAGATGCTGCTCTGAAAACAGAATATTAATTTCCTCATGAGATTTTCTAAGATGCTCATCTCTATAATATGTGAGACCACCACAAACAACTAATTATATAGTTTAGCTTATAATGGAATAATGCAGTCCTCAGAATGCAAATGATGTCCTGATGCTTGCAGAGATTCTTAATGTAAATTCAAAAGTAGTCATACATTAAGGGCACCCAACCTGAGATGCTTAAGGCTACATTTTTCAGCACACTCAGGTTAATATAGCACTTCATAAGCTCTGCATTCAGTTCCCAGCAGCTCAGCATTCAGTGCTTCTGCAAATTAGATTAAAAGCACTCAAGTCAAGAACCCAGAATACAAGCAAGAACGAGCGACTGAAAGCAGGTGAGGTTTGGTTTGAATGATTTGCTTTATGTTCAAAAAGGGGCAGAGAGCACTGATAAAACTCAGCTGCCTGGCACAGCCTTTGACTCTCTGCGTAACAAAAATGACCCCTTTATTTCCTCTTATATTCTCCTATCCTGCAGTCCCATGTCTCATTCTTTTTTTATTTTTTTTCCAAATTAAATTCTGGTTCTATAGCTTTTATACCTACAAAAAGCTATAGGTGCTCACCAAATGTCTATTCTGTCAATTCTAAGTAAGGTGTCCCCCATAAAATACACTGGCACACATCTATGCATGTTCCTGAAAATTGCTAACACTTTTTGAACATCATGTGTATATGTGTAAATTTATGTGCATATAATTTCCTAGTTTAAAAAACAGATTGTACCAATATTACAATATGTGGCATCACACTAATACCTGGTTAAATCACTACGAGAGCACAGATTTTACATCCATCACAAAGACTTGTTTGGGCCAGCAGAGTAATGGACTGCAGTACTGGTTTGTTGTCCTCCATGTGAGGAAACAAGAGGAAGTACATGTTATACATGCTGCCAGATGTTTGCTGTCAGGAAGAGACAGTCATAGTCAGGAATACCAGGACTATACTGCTTCGCAGTGCTCATTTTCCTCCCAAGGCTCCTCATCTAATCTGTTCCAGTGACTACAACCCCGGTTCTTTGGTCAGCTATGTTCAGTCCCTCTTTGGCTCTTCTAGTTGCATGCTCAGCAATGAAACCTCAGACTGGGCATGAAGACACAAGTCCAAGCAATAGGAAGAGTTCACAGACTCTTCTTTTTCTTTCTGTTTTTTTTTCCCCCTAGCACACATCATGCACTACTTCTCAAAAATCCTCTGGATATTGCCACCTCAGAGATTCATTCTAGTAAAAGAACCTGTTGACACTGGTGATAATATTTGACGCTTTCTTTTTGTGATGTACTGCAGAATTTCAAGTTTTTGTTTTCTTGCACTAAGGATTGCGTACTGAATGGGGTGAGGAAGCATTTGGTGCCTTGGTATGTGAAGATATCACTACAGTCTTCAAAAAGGGCAAGAGGGAGGACCCGGGAAACTACAGGCCGGTCAGCCTCACTCCATCCCTGGAAAGGTGATGGAGCAGCTCATCCTAGAGACCATCTCCAGGCATGTCAAGGAAAAGAAGGTGATCAGCAGTAGTCAGCATGGATTCACCAAGGGAAAGTCGTGTCTGATGAACATACAGATGACGTAGCCTTCTACTTCTGGCTGCATGAACGATGGGAAAGCCATGAATGTTGTCTATCTTGACTTCAGCAATGCTTTCAACACCTTCTCCCATAACATCCTCATGGGGAAGCTCAGGAAGTCAGGGTTAGATGAGTGGACAGTGAGGTTGACTGAGAAGTGGCTGGATAGCAGAGTTCAGAGGTTTGTCATAAATGGAGCTGAGTCTGGTTGGAGGCCTGTGGTGTCCCCCAGGGGTCCAATGCTGTTCAACTTGTTCATCAATGACTTGGACGAAGGCACGGTGTGCACCCTGAGCAAGTCTGCAGATGAAACCAAACTGGATGGAGTGGCTGAGACTCTAGAGGGCTGTGCTGCCATTCAAAGAGACCTAGACAGGATGGAGAGTTGGGCAGAGAGGAACCTCATGAGGTTCAACAAGGACAAGTGCAGGGTCCTGCACCCGGGGAGGAATAACCCCAGGCACCAGTACAGATTAGGGGTTGACCTGCTGGAAAGCAGCTCTGTGGAGAGGGATTTGGGAGTCTTGGATGACAACAAGTTAACCATAAGTCAGCAATGTGCCCTCATCGCCAAGAAGGCCAATGGGATCCTGGGGTGCATTAAGAAAAACGTTTCCAGCAGGTTGAGAGAGGGGATCCTGCCCCCCTACTCAGCTCTGGTGAGGCTTCACCTGGAGTACTGGGTGCAGTTCTGGGCTCCCCAGTACAAGAGAGACATGGAGCTTCTAGAGAGGGTCCAGTGGAGAGCGACAAAGATGATTAAGGGACTGGAGCATCTATCGTATGAGGAAAGACTAAGTGAGCTGGGCCTGTTTAGCCTGGAGAAGACTGAGAGGGGATCTGATCAATATGTACAAGTACTTGAGAGGAGAACATAAGGAGGATGGAGCCAAACTCTTCTCGGTGGTGGCCAGTGATAGGACAAGGGGTAAAGGGTACAAGTTGAAACATAGGAAGTTCCACCTCCATGTGAACAAGATCTTCCTTCCTGTGAGGGTGACAGAGCGCTGGAACAGGCTGCCCAGAGAGGCTGTGGAGTCTCCTTCTCTGGAGATCTTCCAAACCCGCCTGGATGCCACCCTGTGCTCTAGGTGTCCTTGCTAGAGCAGGGAGGTTGGACTAGATGATCCCTAGAGATCCCTCCCAACCTCGATCACTCTGTGATTCTGTGACTATGTGAGGATACTCCCTAGATATTACAGGTAAAATGACTTAAATTATTGCGTAATTCCATAGACAATGTTACTTTTAGATCCCCTTCCTTAATGTCAGCCTCTATGAAAATGCTGTTTTTATATTTCTTTTGCCTCTGCGATTAATTTGCACATTGAAACTGCCACAGAAATACTTTTTCTGTATGCAGGAAATACAGCCACTTGTATCACGAAATGGCTACTATTTGATGGGCCCCAAAGTCACAGGGTTATTCTGTTACATTGAAAGGTAGGAGAAATGTTTGAGGAAAAAAATAAGCTTGACTAGTACTAGTCTATTTAATTTGAAATGCAGCACCCTCTCTTAAAGAGCATCTTGCTATTAGCATAAATGTTGGCTCAGTGGTACTTCAAGGGAAAATCAGCAACTAGGGATTTATCACAGCTTCCTCCTATAATATCTGAGCATGCCTTAGAGGCACCAGTACTAACAGAGCATTATATTTGTGAAAGGTGACAAGGAAAGTAGCATAAATTAGCATGATGGAACAGTAACAGCCCAGTACTTACCAGGAAGGATATTCAAGTAGTAGTTCTGGATGCTTAAATATTTCACATGTGTTTTCAAATGGCAAAAATGCTTGCACAGCAGTTGCATGAATGCTGTATTAAGTAGTCCCATTTTCTTTTCTCTTTTTTCTTTTCTGTTTTTAAGAAATTGCCTTTTGGCATTTCAGGTGTACACATTACCACAACCTGAAAACAGCCTATATGTCATATTATTTAATGGAATAAATTAAGCTAAGCAAAGCAGAGATTTCCACTTTAGAACCTCCCCCTACTTAAGTAAGTATCTTATTTTCATCTCTCACTGTTCATTAATACATTTTTGTTCAGCTTTGGGCTGGGTTTGTGTAATATTAGTCATATGACTCAGAATATGATTCAGAAGGCTTTTGAAGTTCTATACTGGAAGTAGGAGGAGGGATGAGGGGGATCGTTAACATACATTCTGTCATCATCTTTAATCAATTTTAACAGCCTGAAAGTATTGCTAGCGATGGCAAGTTCTGTCAAGAATGGAAAAGCATGCATGGGGAAATGGATCATAGCACAGCTCGGGAGCTGTGTGACTGCTATATTGCACGGTAATTAGAAGTCAGATTTATCTGATCTTTCTTCTTTGCAAAAACTTGTGCAAATTTCAAATGAGCTAATAATAGAAAATTAGTACTCAGCTTTGCACTTCAATGTCCCCTGGGAACTCTGGACTGATTTAATTCAGCCACAAAATATTCAAGTACTGAAAACAACACATCTGCTTAATGACAGGCCCAATTGTTCAGGAAAAGAACACAAAAACTATTAAAATAATTATTGGATTTAACTAATTAGGGCATTTGGAGTTAAGACTCTTGCTCTCGCTCTTTCTCTTTCTCTTTAATTCTCTTTAGAGCTCTTTTCTGAGGACCAGAATTTTACATATGAGCAAGTACAATTCCAGCTCTATTTCAGAATCACCATCCTTCTACTCCTAGATCTGTAGACTGTAGAAAGCAAATCTCAGACACTACCTTTGAATGGCACTACCTGGAATGACAGCTGTAGCTGACAGAGATGCTTCCTGAGTCAGCCATGGGCTTGCAGTGCTTGGAGAGTAAGGCAATAATTTGGCAGAAATTTCTAAGCAGTCTGAACTTTGCCACTCAAGGCAAGAAGCAAAACTCATTTCTTTACCTGAACTTTTCTTTTACAATGGTTATGCTTGTTCTGCATCAAATAAATGACTGCAACTCTTGTAGGCATTAAGTGATGCCCTATTAAACCCTAGCTAACTTGGGTTTGATAATAAAAAGAATTCTGAATCATTTGTCTGCTTTTGTGTGTATCCACTTCCTATCACACTGACCACCCTGAGCTCTGTGGTCCAAAGTTTCCTGAGCTCCAAAGGGTCCAGGGTCAGCCTCCTATTGCAGTACACGCTTCACGTTATGGTACTACTTGAAACCAATCTTGAATTGGCATCAGTTCTGACATAGGAAAGAAGAGAGAAGAGCTATGCACCTAGTGGCAATAACATTACTATGTGAAGAAAAAAGCTGAGTAGCATGCAATCACATTTGAGGGTTTTAAAAGATTCACTCTTAAGTCTGACCTGCCTTAATCTGAGGCCACACATATAACATATTTATTCATTTCCTTCACAGCCCTGCTACATGTTAAAGTGACAGGGCAGCAGAGTGGGAAGTCTTCTGTTTCTAGTCATGGAAATCTCCAGTCACAGCTTTCCTCATCCATACTATACATTAAAGGTTTGTTGAGGTCAAAGCAGGCATTTGGAGCTGAGAAGCCGAAGTTAAGGTCTCCAGCAGAGAAGGACAGAGTACCATAGGCCAAATTACAAAAAAACGTAACACATCCCTAACTCGTAGACTCTGACCTTCTGAAGTAAACCATTGTATATGACATAATTCTTTCATTATTTTGTTTTTGTATCCTGACAGGATCACATGCACTAGCAAAGCTAATTTCAGGGGGAATCTTAAGGAAAAGATAATGTTTACTTAGAATACTTTCTCTGAAGTATTTTGTTATTCTTCTAAGTAAACGGATTTAAGTAAATCTAAGCCAGAAGCTGGTTTATATAATTGGACTACATAAAAGCATGATTCAGTGCAGCTCTTTTCCAAAGCAAACTGAATTCACACTCAGATATGGAACATGAAGCACAGGTGGACTATTAGATGTCGCTGAAGATGTAGACATAGACTTAGGAATCCGTTAGGCTTTTCAGTGAACTTGGAGTCTAATTCATTCCTGAGAGCCTGGGTAGAAAACCTCTCCGCTTATTGTCCCTAATACTGAAATTTGCATTAAACAAATTTTATATATTTGAAACTATTGGTAAAATTATACCTCTATAACAACTAGAATACTATTTTGCAATTAGGGAGGCAGTCTGTGTCCTTCCTTGGGAGGACATTTCCTTTCCCCTTGAGGAAGATTGCCTGGAAGGGGATCTTTGCTGCCTATGCCAGAGATGTCTTTAGGCAGCTGCAGCTGGCAGAGCCCTTGGAAGCACAGCTGGAGTGTTACTGGAGAATCCTCGGGCTATAGCTCACTGAGTACTTCCAGCTGGCATCAGTCTGCCCTGCTAAAGAAAGAATTGGTGCCTTTGTCCCCTTCCTCTGTCTGCCTGCTCCCATTCCCACTCTTTCACCTCCCCCTTATGCTGGAACAAACTATGTATTAAAATAAGCCAGGGAGCTGACCTGCACTTAAATTAACGCAGCAAAAGAAACCAGCTGCTTTACGGTTGGATCTGTTCCTGCTTAGCTAGTTTATCAAGTGGCTGCACAAACCCCTGTGCTTGTGCAGAAGAAGGGACAGTACAGGGATTGACTGAAAGCCGGGTGAAATTGTTGCTTAGGCTGCCTCAAGGTATTCATTAAATTCAGCCCAAGGGCAAAACTAAGTGCAAGGCTGAGCTGCCAGGTTGTAGCTAATGTCTTGGGCTGTCTTGTATCCCCTCCTTTCCCCTCTGTGACACTGCACAGGCCCAGGCCCTGCCTTATGCTGCCCCAGACACTCATCTGAAATGCACCAGGAGGGATTCAACTCACTTATCTAGCAAAAAAAAAGAAGGCACTTTTTGCTAAGTTGGTTTTCTGACATCTCAGGACTTGAACTGACTTACCAAAGGTTCCAGTATACTACCACCAGAGTTGCTAATTTTGGAAAATTACTTAGCCACGGAGAGGAAAACTGGGGAAGAATGAAGAAGCATGGAAGATGCCCTTCCGCTGGCGCTAAACCGTGATGCTGGTTCCAGGCAGCGTGTGTACGTTCACTCCTCGTACTTCAGATTTGGCTCAATCTACTCATACTTCACTGGATGCCTTACATTAGTCAGGATACAGGCTGCTCTAAAGTCCCTATCTTCTTAAGTAGTGAGTATTCATACCTAGTATAATATTTAGACCTAAGTATCAGCTTAAATTTAAGATAAGACTATGAGTTCAGTTAAATATCAAAATAAAATACCATGAGGGGTTTTTCTTTAATTTTAGTGTTCTCTGCCTCTGCTCTAAAACAATTGTAAAATATTTTAAAATAATCATTTACATTGGAAAATACAGAGAAACAGTCAACATGCGTTGCATTGAAAAACAAAGAAATATCTTCCACTGCTGAACAGCAGAGCTGCACCTGAGGGGCAAGAAGTTTTGAGCTGTTGCACCACAGACACCAATTTCTTATGGAAATTTACAGGTATTTACCCTCACTTGCCTCAACTGACTTTTATATAAAATAGAAAACATGAAGCAGAAGGGTGAGTCATCAGTATATGGATGTAGGTACCCTCCTACATAGTTCTCCAATGACCAGTATTAGATGAAAATGCTATTATTTACATCAATCCATTTTAAATTATTTATAGTCTGCTTGTAAGCTTAGATAATACAAGTATTGAGAACCTCTATATTACCTGGGATGCACTTTTTGTTCACTTTTTCTTTTAAGACATGACAAAGAATTACAGGATTCTAGGCTTGCCTAGAAAAGATGAAGCTTTTGAAGTATTTGTTTAATGAGTTTTCCCCAGGAGACATTTATTTCACTCTTCTCTGAGGAAAAAATATTTTTGCTACTTAAAATCCAATGCTAACATAACTAAAATGTCCAGATAAAGATGTAATAATCATCCATTAGAGAAGGACCGTGGGGAAGGAACATTCCTGATGGCAGTTCGCCATAGAGCTCTGAAAGATTTTTATTCCTGGCTATTTTGAAAACTTCAGAAGAAATCTGTTGAGCTTCAAGTTACAAATATCAGAGATAATTTACAACAGTTTAGGGTCAGGGCTATAAATACAGCTCTTGGTCAGCTCACCAAGTGACCAACAGAGCTCACCAAGTAAGTGAGGAGATTTTCTTCCATAAGTAAGAGGGAGATTTGTCTGGAGCCTCTGGGTTCCAGGATCAGAGGTGCAGTAATTGCTACAGTAATTGCTCCTATCAATTTGATGAAGTCATGGCTAAATTTGACCTGATCATAATAAAAGATTTTTTCACATGGCCATGGATTCACACTGTCTATAGAAAGAAAGAACAATAATCTGTATCTCTTTTCTTCATTTAATTTATGTTTAGTCTAACTGTAGATGTTCCCATGATCCATCTAAAGTTCTTTTAGTAATCTTAATGGTAACATAAATAAGAACACAGGAACTTGTATCACAGTTAAACAAACATTTGGCAGAACTTTCTCTAGATCCCCAGAAATGTCACTCAGCGTTCCTAAATTATCAAGAAGTTATAGACATCTCAAACATTTTTATAGAAAGGATGATTGGGTGCCCTCAAGCCTAAGAAAATTCTGCTTTGTAATGTGACAGGCTTTAAAACCAACTGTAAATATAATAGATAATAAAGGAGACTTACCACAACTATATATCGAGGCCTAAACTGGATGGTTCCAAACAAACCCAAAATGACAACTATTATTTGTAGGAAATTGCCAAGGATAGGAGCCCATTGGAAACCAAGGAAGTCAAAGATCTGTCTCTCTAGTGCTGCCAGCTGTAAGAAAACACATAAACAGAACATCCACTTTTTAATGATGGGTGATTCAGAATACTATTTTTTTATTATTATTTGTATTATGATTTGCTCCAGGCTACACCAGACTGGAGTATGGCAAAATTCTGGAAACTATGGATGTTGGGGGTAATCTTTATCAATGTTTCCGTTAAATTAGTCTCTGAATGTAGCTGCTAGTCAGCAGACAGATTTCTTAGTGATAAAGCACTGAGAAAAACTTTAATTCAAGAAAATATTTGTAAAACTATGAAGTAATATGAGATTACCTCACAACCCAAATATTGTCAGGTTTTCTTTAAATAAATACTTTTAAGCCATGCAGTTTCCAACATATCAGGATAAGAATACAAAAATACAAAATTTGCCTAAAAGAGAGGCTCGCTTAGAGCCAATTCATGTGAACCTTGTTATGGTTACTGAATTATCATCCGGCTCCTTCTTTCTCCACATCTGCATTTTCTTCTTCCTGATACAGTCTCAGTGACTGTGAGTTTTCCTTGAAAGCAGATATTTTGGCCAAAAAGAGCAGAGAAAACTCAGCAGAATCCCAGGCCTAGATATGTGAGTATGTTTGCAGGAATTCCCTAACACAGGAATTGTGGAAGATTGCTGGAACTGAGGCATGGAAGCAAGAGGAGGGAAGGAAAGGCTGCACACTTATGCAGAAAGCTGGAAGACCTTGGAGGAAGATGCTCAAATATTGCCAGCTTGAGAGCAGTCTGCAGGCTGTAGAGCGTCTTAGGCATGAGAGAAAGACACAAAGATGGTTTAATGCGCTCTCCCTCCTGCTCCTTACCCTCTGTACTTGGGGAGTGCATTTATTTGGGTGTCAAAGGGGAGGGAGCTAAGAGGCAGCAGCCTTTCCCGCTGCATCAGCAAGTAGTTCAGCAATTAAAAATTCCTCCTGCCCATCCCTTCTGACTGTTTCGAAACACCTCTACATCAGTGGCAGCATTATGATTTTTCTGTACACTCATTTCGTACCCCTGCCTGTTGTTCTACAGATACTGAGATCATCTTTCCTTGTGGCACACTGTTGAAATTTAAACTTAGTTCAATATTTTTCTTTCTTTGGCATTCATCTTTCTTTCTTTTTTTGAGGAGCTAAACAGAATCCTACTCAGCAACAACTGAGTTTCTATTCTTGCCAGAATTTATTATGCTTCTATTTGATTTTGCTACATTGTTGCAGACTTTAAAATTTACTAAAATATGTACTTAAAATATTTATAACCAAGACTGATGGATTATTCACAGCTCTATGAATACCAACTATTATTATATGTGGGCATTTCACAAATGTTTCATTTTACACATAACGGCAAGATTCAGTCCTCCCTTACAAGATGTGGATTACCCTTCACTTACATGAGGTGTAGCTAACACACATCCTTCCTGTACAAAGATCATTCTCTACATCTGTAATGAAAATCTTATTCTCTATGCTGGGGCTAAGAAATATGATCAATGTAAACAACTAAATGAATCATCACACTGACTGTTAATACTAAAAGCATGTTAGCCTGTAGGCTATAAAAGATGCCACTTTCTTAAGAGAAGCAATCTCATTCTTTTTGATGCAGTAGGTAAGGGAGAATCTCAAAGAGAACAGCACTCGAGGTGAGTGAAGTTGTTGACTCGTGTGTCATTAGTTTCTAGTCTTCATTTGTTTGCTTCGTACTCTGACCTCTCTTCTCCTTTATTCATGGCCCTGTATCATCTCTGTCAATGATTGTCTTCCTTAAGCAGAGAGAAAATAAACACAGAAGCCAGCAGTTAAAATCAGAAAATGACATATTTAAGTAAGTGGGCCTGGGTGGAATTTCAGTGCCTGATGGTATGATCCTGGGAACCACGCTCAGTTACTACCTTGTCTAAAAGTACATTGGGCTTCCTAACACAAAAGCAAGCACCTTAGTGTCATTTTCATAATATGTTCATCTTATAGCAGGTTCAGGATCGCTATAGTACTGTCCTACTTGGAATTTCACCAGGTTATCCTCAGAATCGCTCAGTCTTTCAACCACCCTCCAAATGGGCTCCTTCAGACAATTTTGACGACAACATTTGTGAATATCCATGTAGTTTCCCTAAATCAGAGGATACATCACACAGCACAGTACAACACGGCCCCAAGTTCCATGCATGATATGGCGGGAGTTTCAAATACTCAGTGTACCAAATCTCCTATCTCCTGTATCACCTGGGAATCTCTTTTGTCACATCCATGGCCTAGGCTAGAGCACGTTTTGTTTCTACCACTGCAATGCAGTATTGAAAGGGGTCAACGTAGTGCCACATCATTCATGGGCCAACATTTTTAGAGACAATGTGCCTTCCCCTGTCCTTACTGCAGCCCTGACATTACCACATGACCCAAGAACGGAGTTGCCAAATCAGTCTAGGATCAGCTTATTGGCCACCTCTGTCCCACTGAGACTCCCATATAGCCAACACTATGTCTTCCTCACACTAAAAAATTGAGTGTGCCCTGGCATACTGCAGACATCAGAGACAACTGGCTTAGAACTGCCCCCTGCCCTCTAGTGAAGTGTCCTTGCCTCTGGAACAGGGTGGCTATGTGCAAATAACCTGTTCAAAATTGTTCTTGCATCTTGTGGGTCCATTTCAAGACCCGTTTAGAACAAGCCTAGTTAACATGAGGGAGTATCCTCAGCACATGCAATGGCAAGACACTGCTTGGCTGCCTCCCCAGGCACATTTGGATTTGCTTGTGTAGAGAGCATATGGCTCTGCCAGAGCAGGAGTGAAGGACAGTCATTTCACACAGATGGTTTGCTGCAAGAGATGGCTTCTATTAAAGGTTTTTTTGCAGTATTGAAACACCTATAGCAGTCTGAAAGACAAAAGTCTGCAGCACAGACATGAGCGAAGCTATCTAGTATGCATCCCTCCTTAATCTGGTCCTTAGGAAGAGTCTTTGAGCTATGTAAATCTGGCTTGACCTGTATGACTCTGAAGTATTTTAATGCCTTGAAATGCATATTACTTCAATGCCAGCCACTGCACTTTCCAACAGACCAATGCCAATAGGCTTAGCAGTCAGCTCATGCCTCACTTTGACCAGAAGCAAGGCTTGCCTTCATGTGTATCTCCCTGATTTCTGACAAGCAAGCTCAGAGAACACCAAAGAGGACTGGCCTCTCACAAAATAGAACGGTGGCTGCAAGTCTTTTCCCAAATATACAAATGTGTATATGCATACCCACACACAGAAAACAAAATTTAGCCCTCTTATGGGTTACAGTGGCAAAGGCACCCATTTCAACCACAGAGCAATGAGGTTCAATTTCCTCTACTGCTGCCTACTGAGGAAGGACCCTAGGCTACCAAAGGGTTCTTCCTGAAGTGGTGTCACTGGGGGAAAAAAAAGTCAAAAAAGAGAGTACAAGCAAAAATGTGAATCTACAGTCTACTGCTTAGGGGACTTATCTGGGATTCAGAGACCTGCTACTATTTCTTGCCTTCAGGGCTCTTTTTTATTTTTGTATACAGTGACAGCATGTAAAATACAGAAAGAGTCCTGGGAGCAGGAAGCCAAACATATAGCACCATTCCTTTCCCACTGACAAGTGCTTTCACCATTGGGCTATGCAGTAAGACTGTCTTATGCAGCTAAGTCTCATTTATTTTGTTCTTGTCGCCAAGACAGAGTAATTTGTCTCATCCCTGAAGCCTACAGAATACATTAGTGCAGAGAAAAAAAAAACTTAAAAAAAGACAGAGGTAGGAAGACAGGTCTATCCTGCTCAAATTCCTATTTTATTCCAAATTATACAACCTTCTTGCAGACACTGCAAGTAGAAGCTAAAAAAAAGGCCTAATATTTCATGATAATGACAAAGGAAACATATTTAGTTCTGGTTTCATTATAACATGAGGAATTTACAATGAACAGAGATAATACAAGTGCTTCTGTTCCTATTTCTGTTATTTTACCCAAAGGAATCTCCAAACAGAGGTTAAAGCCACAGACCTTTTCACTTTGTGCAAATGAATACAAGTAATCTCCAACCTAGTCTATGATTTAATTAATTTAATTGCTCAGAAATAAACAGAATGGGATGGACATAGGTTACTGTGCATAAGAGCAGACTGTCTTTACACAGACATGAAGAGTTAGTAATCTGGTTATTATATGACTATAATTGGCCATTACATGACTATAGTTATCAAAACATTTTGACAATAAAGAGACTGTTTTTTTCCAAATGCAATTTTCCCCTAACGTATTTCTGTTTTCATCATCATCACCAAGGCAGAGGTTTCCAAAACTAGTTGGATCCAATTTCACGAACAGAAGATATTTGTAAGTTAGTAGGGTAGAAGTTGCACAAGATTGGCGAGATGGGGTGTATTTTAATGTGACTGAGGTACTGTGGTGGGTTTACTATTTGGTAGAAGGCTACAAAGAAGTCGCATCACTTTCTGAGCTGGCACATGCGTTGGTAAAGGCTAGCAGCTCCAGGACTAGTGGTAGCCATGCCAACAAATGCTATGAGTTTCTCTCAGGAACTACTGTTTGATGTTGTTATTTAATGATTGACATACAGGGGTAAAAGTACCCAGAGCTCTCTTGCAAATAAAAGAAGAGGATCTCACATTTGAAAACTAAGTATTGGGGGTTGTTTTTAGTGAAATTATTGTCCAGTTGTTTACAAAAAAATATCATGGAAACTTATAAGAACATTGAAGTTGATCAGAAAGAATATTTTTGTATCATAACAATGCTTGGAAAAGGAGAAATAGTATTTCTTATTAGTGCTCTCAAGGAAGTTATAGAGTTCCTTGTTATTCATCATCAACCTCAGAAATGCTACAACTCAGGAGACTGGCACTACCAGTGAAACACTCTAGTGGGATTGTACCAGTTCACTTAATGAAGATGTGCCACATTTTCTATGTTATTTTATCTCTTTGTTTCACTGAGTCTATCAGACTGTCCCTGTGTCCCTCGCTTAGTGGAGTGCAAGGAAAGGGTACCAAGAAACCGCAAAGTCGAGCTGCCTTAAAGTGATTGCTCAACTTTCTCCTCTGGCCACGGGCAAACCTTTTTGTGTTAAAAGCAAGAGCTTCAGGTCAGCCAACTTGTCTCAGTTTTGCACTTTTTCACATTAGGTCACCTTTACAGTAAGCACATCTGAGAAAACAAACTAAAATATTTCTGCTGTAGCCGTGGTGCCTCATATGCTGCCCATGGCACAGTAGGAACAAAATAAGGGGTGAGGCAGCTGCCAGCAATGCTCTACAGAAATAAATTGTCAAGATATTTCTGGTGAATAGAATAGTGAACAGTAGGATCACTAGGAGCAAGTTCCACCCAATTGCCCTTAGGGAACAACCTATCAAAAGGGAACAAAACCCTCTCAGAAATGCTTAGGTCCCATTATACTTTCGAAAGTCATATTAGAAGCTGTCTGAGTGATGTGTCACCACAGCAGAGTTAGGAAGTCAACCTTTCAAAACGAGTGTAAAAACTTAATTCCCTCTTCTGTCAGAAACCTCATGGAAAGTGCTTAGTTTTATGTTTCAATAGAAAAGCTTTTTGTGTAAAGGAGACATTAGTTTAACAAGAATAAATAGATTTACACCCTTCATAGCAGAAATTTACTGGATCACAAAGAATATTTTTCATATGTAAAAGATTATTTTATACAAGGAAAGATTTTTAAAAGGCTTAAAATAAATATAAGATATAAAATATAAAATGTCTTCATATAAAAATAAAAATTTAATGGCATATAGGAAGATCTGTAAATCTGATACCACATAAGTTACTGAGTTTACAAGACTGGGAAGGTATAATCACCTCTGCATTTACTAATAATATTAAATAATCTCCTTTAGTCTATCAAGCAAGACAATAAGTATACAAATATGATAAATCCAAAAATTATGGTCTAGAGAACTCATTTTAAGCTCAAGTCAGAAATCACCTAAAAAAAATGAATTATGCATGTATGATTGTATTTTGGCTGATAATACTAAAAATTAACGGACGACAAGTTCTAAGGCCCAGTTCGTCATACCTACTAACTAATGATTCTAAAGATAAGATTTGCTATTTCCTGAGTCATGTTTCATTGAGAAAACATTTTTGTAAGCTTGGGGCAAATCCACAGTGTTCACATTGTTTTGAACTATTTTGGAGAAGCACTTTCTAATTTAAAGAAAAGAAAACCATCAAAAAGATTTTAAACTAGTCTGGCTAAAATCTGCTATTGTAAAATAAAATATTGATTTATTGAACACTAAAAGCCGGAAGTCCTAACAAAGGACTAACAACTGAACCAAGAAGTAGGGAAAAAATAAGAGTTAGGTCAAAGATTGACCAATAAAACATAAAACGCTTTTATATGGATTCTATACTTTTGCTTCAGAATTTTACTGACATACTCAACCTCTTCAGTAAGAAGGAGCATAAGATTTAACATAAAAGAAATGCCAGGTTTATAGTAGAGGAGTGGGAGGGCGGCATCAGATGATAACTCTTGACTGAAGTGCACTATTATAGGAAATTACTATCCCTCTGCTAAAGGTTAGACCTTCCTTACCTGTGAGCTACCCACTTCTAACAGAGGCTTCATAGCTGAACATGAGTGAAGTCTATGTTCCAACGCAGTGTTAAAATTTTACTTAGAGCACTTCTTTATACCTCTATACGTTTATACACTGACAACTAAAGCAATCATCTTACAACACAGGGGATTCCTGATTTTTAAATCATCTGAATTCACTTGTCTAGGTGAAATTGGGGTGATTTTACGATGGCAATCCTTTATAATAGCTCACTAAATATGTTTATAAGATTATGTGGCATGAAGGTTATTGAAGGAAAGTTTTGAGTAAACCACTAATGTTTATAGTAAATTCACTTTCACAGGACAAAAGAGAAACAGCCAGCTTTCTGACAAGTAACTGTCAAAGAAAAAAAAACTGCTGGTTTCATGTCAAAAGTGCCTTAGCAATATTGGTCAGATGGGTAATTGGCTGTCAGCTGGGTAGCTGTGAGAGCGGATGAAATATAATGCAAAAGAAATACATGGTATCATTGCTGAAAGAGCTCAGTATGAAGAGCTGTAGCAAAAGGTAAGTGAAGGCCACAGAATAGAAACAAAGAAAAGAAGGGCAGATGTGAAATAATAAAATTACTTCTTTTTAAGAGAGTCTGTACTGCCATTCATCAATGAATAATATTCTTATTTATCAACTATTCAACTGAAAATCTGAAGTACAAGGTAATGGTATTTCCACTATACTTCTAAGTGCTTTAGTGAATAAGTTCATTCTCTTAAGGAGAATAGCAGTGATATCACATAATATTACTAAAGTCACCACTTGGACAAAAGAGTTCCAAATACTTTTCTCAAGAAAAAAACTGTCACTCATATCTACTCTATTAGCAGTTTTTTCAGGAAAAGATATCTTAAGGAAAAAATGTGGAAGCAACAAGTAGTATCCATTCATTTGTTCTTGAAAGTCAACACATTATAGTAGTGTCTCAGAACCAGCCATTGCTAAATGCCTTGTAAACTGTTGATCTCCTCTGAGAAACTGATCCAGAGTATGGTAAAGGGAGCTAGCAAATACCAAATTTTAGAAATGAAAGTAATTATAAGATACTGAATGGATTCTCTTTCTTAGCATATATTTTTTCACCATATTTTAACAAGTATTAATTTTTTTTTGGCACTATGTAACATTATCAGACAGGCACAAAGCAGAGTTAATTCTTAGAGGCAAAAGGTTTTCTAAGCTGTGTGTGCTACACAAGCCTTGTTGCTACATCAGTGATGTGCAGGTGGCCTTGGAGCGATGGGTCTGACATGAGGGTGTTACGCGCATTCCCCACATTGGGCCTGAGACTCCAGTCTTGGCTCAGGCAAAAGTCCCATGGAAATCAACAACAGCTGTGTCTGAGGAAAGACTGCACATCCTGGCTCAGAAATGAAGAAAGTGAATTATTTAAAACTCTCATCAGTGCAGAAGGGAGAATCTGTTAATATTTTTTCTGCAGGTCCCCCTGACTTCAGCGATATAAAAGGCTGCATCAAACATTCCCGCTTCCCAGCACACTACAGGTGCCAGTACGATATACCCCAGGCTAACTACTACATCTGTACCAAACAGAAGCTATAAAAATGCAGTTACAGTCCACGGGTAGCCAAGATAGGGAAGGACCCAACAATTGTAATAAACCCCCGTAGCGCCAATTCGTTACAGCACAGTGATTTAAGATTGAATTTCAATCCTCCAATGAAGCTGTAACCAATCCCAAAACACTGAAGTCAAGATCCTTGACTGGTTGACCTGTATGATATTACAAGTAGGTGGAATGAAAGTGCTTATAATGGAATTTAAGATTCCTTGGTTATTTCTTTTAAATGCCAGCACATGCACAGCAAAAGACAGCATAAGAGGTGGTTATAGGTTAAAAATCTTCAAAGATTTCTATCCTATTATGAATGATAAAGTTCATGTGAAAACCTACCAGAAAAAGAAGGAAATCAAGTTAAGATATGCCTTTTTTGTTGTTATAGCAAGTTACACCTGCCGTGGCTTGAAACCCTTTTATCTGTTGTACCATGACTTTTACATCCTTAAATCATATATTGCTTTAGTCATTAACCATTTATTTGCATGTGTGCACATTCTAACACATTCAGTAAAACCTTTAAGCTTCTTCAATCACTACTTAAGGAATGAAGAGGCAAAGCAGGAAAAAAACATTGGTGAGAAACTGAAATGTTTACTATTACTTCAAAGTAGTAAGGCATCAAAGGGGTAGCTGATGATGATGGTAGTGATGCTGCCAGGCCTAGATCTGTCCTAGATTCTTGGTGGTGATACCCAGGCAAACAAAAAAAAGGAACAGAAAAAAAAAAAGAAAAAGAAAATGCTTACTGCAGGCTCAGTACCAAAACACTCCCCAAAACACGGACAGGCAGGTTGTGAGTGTGCAAAGACAGTGGTTGTCGAAAGGGCACACAGTTTCCAACGCATGAGTTAAACTGAAATTCCTGCGAGGTATATAAAACAGTTTTTAGAGCCGTTGGAAGATGAACAGAGAATGAGTCGTGCTCCTTTTGGCCAAAGAACAAACCCCTAGTCTTACAAAATACATCAAGTTGCTTTTAATGTCCTGTAAACCCTCGGGTTTTAGTGCATTCTCCTGAAGTAGGCACAAATTAAACCAGATGGAGCTCTATTTACATGACTAAGGAATATGTGTGTTCAGAATCAGTAGAAGTCTAACAGAGGTCAGTTCATTCAAGGTCTGAGATTAACTGATTCAAATAATTGTTTGATATGAGCTGTGGCATATAACATCAAATGGCACAGAACTGCTCACAACAAGTCTTGTGAAACATATGATTTCAAACATCATGGTGAATCTTCTGCTACAATTAAGGTTTGCGGTTCCAAAGAGACTCTATATTCCATCTTAAATGACAGTGCTCTCTTTGAGAACAAAATGAAGAATTAAACTAGGCAACAAACTAATAAAAATCATGTCCTCCTTGTTATCCCTATCTGAGCCATTGAATAGAGGCTATTCCTGCAGCACTGAGGAATTCTTACTCCTGCACAAATAACTTTCCTTTTCTTTCCCAGAAACATCTATGCAGAAGTAGATTGGAGCCACTTAGGTTCTCCAGAAGCACAAGGGAAAGAAGAGCAGATTAGTGCTCAGAACTCAAAAGACGCTTCTAAAGATTTCAGTGTCTGCGTTGTCGTTCATTCCTTTGGTATTAACTGCCAAGTTCAAGCACACCAGAAGCAGTATGGATTCTTTGACCACAATCCAGCATAAATTAGAAAACTCTTTGACACATTTTCATGTTGTCACAGAAGAGAAAAGAAGTTCTTTTTGTTACAGCAGAGCAACAATAATTGTCAACCTCATGAATTACTTAGTCAAGAGAAGAGGTTGTAAAGGCAGAGGTTCCACTTCCTCTACTTTCACATGTAGAAGAGGTCGTTGCCTTTCTTTTCTTTGATGAGAAGAAAAGACAAGCAGCGAGTTCACCTGAGTCTTTTTAATAGCCTTCTTTATCACTTTTTGCCTTTATGAACTTTTTATTGCCTTTCTTCTTCCTCTAGAGATCTGCCTCACCTTCACAGGCAGCCCAGCTTGCTCTTTTGAAATAATACTGCATTCCAGCTCACACCAGGAAAGAACAAGTCAAATGAGTTTGGTCATGACATTATAACTGCCCACGTAAATTTACAGTTGTTAAAAGGGAAACCGGACCTGGACCTAAGTAACTAAGTAACTAAGTACTGAACCTAAGTAACTGGACCTGAGGCAGCAGCACTCAGAGCAGCTGCCTAGGCCCATTCTTTGAAAAATAACAAGCACAAACTTGCTCTTTGTTCATTTTCCTGTACAATCAGGAATATTTAATGCTTCCAGCAGTTTAGTCTGCCATCTGCTGAAATCCCATAAACTTTCAAGGCCTAATGAAGGATTTGGACTGGTTTACGTCAAGTTGTGTGTCTTAATCTTTAAGGCTGCATGGGAGACACCAGCGATTCTTTGTGGCGTGTCCTTTGCACTATACATATATTACAAGTACCATCTTTAAACATAAAATATCTGATGTTGCAGCTTGAACAGCATCCCATGAGCATCCTCATACCAGCTGCTATCAACAAAAAGTAGGACTGTCATTTTCCTTTTTTTTAACCTCTTCTACTAAGTGAAAGAAAAGGATAGGACTGATAGCAACATGAAAAATTGATTTGACTCATTACTTTATCTAAAATTTATTATCAAAGTTTACCATACAAACACCTTCCTGTAGGGAAAGACTATAGGAAAACATAGGGCTATATTTTAATACAGCTTTCTGCAGATACTTCTGCAAGGAAAAGAAAGATAGAGGTAAGAATGAGTACTAATTTCACTGAAATATGAATTATAGGTTTACTGGAGAATTGGTAAGAGAAAGGTATGGTGTTAATAGCCAATTTCGTGTCTGTGTCTGAGATTCTACTCCCATTACTTTGCTACTTTAGACATTAGAATACTAAAGAGCATTTAAGGTCATTATAAAAAGCAGGGCTTTACAAAATTTGTCTGTAATGATACTCAGTGTGCCAAGTCAATATATTCCCCACCATAAATTGGGAAATTAAATGTAATTGCTTATGAAGGGAACCAATTTCCTTCAAATAGGAAGTGGGATGTACCTAGTATATAAATATGCTAAAAAGGCATATGGTTCATATGGCCATATAAGACCATTCCTATTGAAAATAATGGGAGGTCTGATGTATTCTCAAACACAATTAGAATTAGAGATGGGGAGCAAAACAGCAACATACTACTGCTCTTTGACAAGTCCTGCTCTTTGATATATATTCTAAGACTGGCTGTTCTCTTATAGAAATAAAACCCGAAATTCCCATTCATTTCTATGATTTTGTAGCATCCTTACAGAATGGACAACACAATTCTAGAAGTATATATAAATTATGTAAATGGTTTCCTAGAAAGTCGCTGATAGGAACATGGTACACTCTGGACCACTAAATATCACACTGAACTAGGTCCTAAGCATAAAGAGTGTCCTGCTACAAGGACAGCATCTTGTGTTGAGTGTGGGGCTCTGCTAAAGTTGACTCTTTCTGGAAAATGTTGCAGGATTGACAGATAGAGCTACAGTGACTGAGAGATACCTTTGGGGTCATCTAATTCTGTCTGCTGATATCAAGAGCAACTTGTTTTACTTTAAGAATTTTTCAGGTTATATTTAAACTAGCTTGTTGCCACTGTGCTTTGTGGAATATCATTCCAAAATGACATATCTTGCAAATAGCAATACACTTCGTCTGCTTTGGCTTGAATTCATCTTTCTTGACCATTTTTGAAAAGAACTCTTCTTGTTACCCAGATAATTCTTACTTGTATCTTTTCCAGGCATTTTTCATTTAATATCAAATAAAAATATGTTGATATTTGTTGGTGCTACCTGATAATCCATTGTTCATAAAAGAGAGAGGGCTGAATTACAACCTGACTAAACACTAGCACTTAGGAATAGTGCTCTCTTAGGGCCACTAAATACCTTTTAGGGCCATTTTGAGAGCAGAGTATATAAACAGAGTATATAAAAAGATGCACAAAAGCTCTTTGTATGTGACATATTGGAAACTGTTTCATAAGTATAAATGTTCTGATTGTCTAATATTAATTTTTCTAGCCTACATTTAACAGACCTTAATTCATCTCTCAGTGACTTTCTTTTGTTTTGTTATTGCGTATGTAACCCTCCTGCTCTGCTTCTTCTACCTTGAATGAGCTCTCATTGACAATAACTACCGATTTATTAGTGGGACTGTGATGTTTCTAAAAAGTTTAACTAGCCTCTTCCCTGCAAACCGCAGATGTAGCAATTATCTCCCTTTACCTTCACAATTCCAGCTGCTCTCCATTAGTTACACTGCTGGTAGTTTAGTATAGAGTAAGTTAGTTAGATAGCTAGTGAGATAGTTGAGAGCTCTTAATTTATCTCAATATTCTATTTATCCCATCAGTCAAATCTCAACCAGCAGCAATTTTGTCCATTTCTAAGCTCAGCTAGCAAACAGAAATAACCAAACTTGTCAGATTGGAACATCACAAAAATAGTTAAGGAAAGCAGGGAGCCTACCAAAATTTCATGAAACACACCAATACTGTCCAAAAGCTAGAAGTAGGCGCACGTAAATATCACAGGAAGCTAGAAGTAGGCACACGTAAATATCACAGGTCAACAGGCAGAGAGAGAGAGAGACTGTTCTGAGGACTGGTAATATGATAGATGTCCATGGTATGGGAGTACAGACCTCCAATACTTGTAGAATTCCCAAACATCTATCAGTGCATCACCAGAAGGGCAAGTCTATGCAAATACTACATACACGGTGCTCCTATATACCTGAGATAAGACTGCAAGGACCTTAATTAGCTGTAAAACATTTTACTTCTCTGCAGCCTTTTTTCTAAGCTGGAAAGAAAAAGTGTTGTACAGATAATTTGCATTGCACAGGTCATTTATGGATAGCAAACAATAGCAGAGCCAGGGTTCTGTGTGAAAGATACGGCACAGTCACCTTCAGACATGATCCTTACCGTGACAGATGCTGTGCAAACATCTCTTGGATACCACCTGAAACTGTACAAACTGCTCCACAGAAACACAAATTGATGAGATGGCTTTACAGAAAACTAGTATCGAAGTCACTGCATAGATCCTACTTGAGAGCTAGAAGGGCAAATGTATCTGTTTATAGATGGCAGTAATTTCAAACTCCTCTGAAAGCACACATGTACTTTCCCATGTACACGATAAAGCTGAGTTCCTCTATTCAGATATTTTCAGCATCCCTCAGTATATGATTTCTAGTGAGTTCAGAATATGGGCCATCACATTAGCTGTGGAAAAGCGGTAGCTTTGCGCAGATACAGGCGGCTCCAAGGTATTTTTCTCTCATCAAAGCATGTCATTATTATTACTGTGGCAGAGCTGATAGGACTAAATCGGGATCAAAGCTATGAACTTGAGCTAGTTAGTATTTCGTATGGGGAAAAGAGAATAAATCAACTTTTTCTTTTGAATAAGAAGCTAGGAATAATTTTTAGCCAAAGCCTACAAAACCTAAGGGAAGTCATGTCAGGGCCAGAATCTGATATCCTCATTTTCAGGAGCAATCACAGTGAAGTTAATGAGGTTCAGACACTTATGAGCTATAGGATCACATAAATGAAGGGTAAGAGTGCTAAAAGGGAAGAACTGACAACCGCAGTCCTAGGAAGTAAATATGGCAAAAGAAGACCTTTTTGATAATCTCCCTAGTTCATCATAGTCTTGTGTATTTTTTTTCTATAAAATCATGATGTGACGTTAACCAAAATGAATGTCAGGTGAATCAGAATCTGATTAAAGATACTTGCAGTGAAGAAATATGCAAGACCAACCAATCAAATGATCAGTGAATTAAACATGAGAATTGAGAAGTAAATCTACCTAAAGGATCTCTAGAAGTAGAAACTGTTGCTGGCTACATAGTTTAAAAATAAATACACTAGGGAAAACCAGTTGCTACCAGAAATGTCCAGTATTCACTATACCAGAAGGTTACTTTGGGGACCTTAGATTACAATGGGACTGTGGGATTATATCACCTAAAGATGTTTTCAGTGCTTGACTGTTGAATTTCATGTTAATGATAGCACTGTGCTTGACTGTTGAATTTCATGTTAATGATAGCACTGTGGGTTAAATGTAGTTCACAGTTCTAGAAAATATTCTGACCAGTCCAACAAGTGGAAGGCCGGAGATACTATATGTACCAAAATATGTCGTGTTAATAAACTCCATCACTTTCATGAATTAGCATCATTTATGTGATATCAGATTTTGGTAACTGTGGTTCAGTAATCTGTTGCCTGATAGAAGGATGGTTGTGGTCTTCAAATTATGGTATGATTTGATTTAATTTCAGGATTCAGGGGAAAAAAAAGGAATCGGAGATTCCAAACTTGAAAAGTGATACTATTAATCACAGAATCACAGAATGGCTGAAGTTGGAAGGAACCTCTTGAGATCATCTAGTCCACCCCTTGGCTCAAGCATGGACACCTAAAGCACATGAAATATGCTGAGAAAAAATATGGCCACCAAATAGGTAAATTTCATCTTTAGCGTAATATTTGTTTGAAGATCTTATTGGTATGAAAGTCATTCTCAAAATCTAGTAAAAAGAATCGTCGAAAGGACTGACTTTGTAAGTATGTTGTTTACTTCCCTTTCTTATTCCCATTTAATCCACCAAAACCATCTGGATTAATACAAATGCAAAGGGAAGCCTTTGATCCCAAGAAAAATACCTGCTGCAGACCTTCTGCCTCATTTAATTTTTACTGTGCAAGTTCAGAAAAAAAAAAAAAGTTTGGGAGAAAATACAACGCTAGCTATCACTATGAATAAAAATAACCATGTTATGCCGTTATATGTTTATACATCAAGTGGCTTTCAGTCCCTGTTGGGATATTTACTCCCGCTTCTTCTCCCTGGTGAGAGACACCTGCTTCCAGCAGGGATTCGTAATCAGTCAGTGACACAGAGTTTCCAGACTCCAGGGAAGGTACACTGCAATCTCTATTCTTATCACTGCTGGAAGAGGCATAAAGACAAGGCACTGTCGTCGAACTCAGTTTATCTGATGCCATGTCAAGAAATGATAAACATTCATTATCTTGCAGGAGTTCCTGAAAATCCACTGTCAAAAGAGAAGCCTCTTTAATCCAGCGATTCAATAGATGGGAGTAATATGCAGAAAGCTGATACAAGGATAAATCTACAATAGTTCTTTATATGGGGTATCCCAGAATATTTCTGTTCTTTCATCCTTTATCACATTAGGGTTAGAGAGGCTTCAAGTATGTTTACTCTTGATTCCTCCTGAGTGGTCATGTCACTTTTCTTAATCAGTTACAATGATCTCTTACTTTTCTTCTCTGCATGCTCCCACTTCTTTCTTGGTACATACTGCCCACTATATCTGCAGATTTTCCTTTCATCTCTTTTGGATCAACTTATCTCCTATAGGTATCCAACCTAGATATTTAAGGCACAGTCTTCTGTAAACTCTTAATGGCAATGATTGTTTTGATTCCATTTCACCTGGGTGTGTGCTGATAAGCTAGGTTTCTACACAGTTCTAACCTATTCCAAGAGCTAAACTGTGCACCTTGAACTGTTGGCTGTTTTATATTTGTGCACTGGTGCAGATTACAAAACACACAGAAAATACATCATATAAATTCTGTTTTATTTTCTTTAATGTTCAAAAAGATGACCAACAGATTACTTATTCAGTAATATGTTATTAAAATTAAATTTATACCTTACAAAGCCTTTATGTTTGGTCTTACTTAAGCGTTGATGTCTACCTGTTCTGCTCTCAGGGCTATTTGGCAAACAAGCAGCAATGATTAATCGTAATTGACAAATAACAATTTGAAGAACCAAAGTAAACCATAGGTCATTGGAAAGATGCAGTTTACATTTTTGCTTGTATCTTCTTTGCACTCTGCCACCTTTCCTATCTATCTCATGCTGAAGAGCTTAATTGTCTACATGGGTGACAAAAGGGATTTTTCTTATTGTAATTTTTGGTCAAATGAGTTAATATTAATTTGTGATTATATTACTTTTTCATGATCTCTTAACTGTTAGGATCTGCAAAAGTCCCCTTTATTTTGTCTTGTTCTTATACTCTTCTCCTAAAAATATGACCACTGTTAGAGATAGGAAAGTGAATTACTCACTATTTGCTGATCCAGTATGGCCACTCTTACGTGTTTTAAATGATCTTAAATTCCTTGGAATGGTTTATTGCAATTTATTACTGCTTTCAAGGCTATTGCAACTCAGTGAGATGAATGAAGTATGAATCTTTTTCTCCGATTTATACTACATCCAGAACACAGTAGGAAGGTCTGCCATCACCACTTTCATTGTCTATCCTAAACTCATTGTATTTTCTTTATTATAGTATGTCCTTCTATAAAAATCAGGAAACTGCTGTTCCAAGTGAAATACCTTTTACCTTCAAATGAAAGCCTAAAAACACAAAAAATATTTATCCAAAAAACAGACAGCTTTCACTTCACCAGTAGACTTTTGCAAGGCCTTTTATTATACTTTCTACTTTCAAATTCTAAGTTTCTAATACAAAATACATAAAGCTTGATTGCAGTTTTATTACTAATATTATTCTTTGCGATGTTCAAAATGTGTCAGGGGACTTATTAGAACTTCTTTTAAGATAAGAACGCATCTTATTCTTACCAGCTTCTTACCACTTTTCAAAGGGGACAGGAAATATTGTCTATCCTATAACAAGCACCTTTTTAACAGGTAAGATACCCATCGTCTTTTTGGTCTTCCTCCACTGCCATAGCAAATTATTTTCTTCAGGCAGAGAATGGGGTTAGCAATCTGAGGCAGGGATGATATAAGACATATGTATCCGCAAGTATACCTTTAAACTTATCTCTGTTTTGACTCCATAATCATCCAACTTATGGTATATATTCCCTAAATGTTAATTCAGTTCCTACTTCATGTAAATTCAGTTTGTACTTCTGAATATACCCTAAAGTGTCCTGTGGTTCAAAAAATGTGCTTGTTCAGATAAGCTCTTTGTATTACCCACAAAAAGGGATTTGGAGCTATAAAGATGTCTCCAAGCTCAACTGTAAATTAAAGCAGTCTCTTTGTACTAAAGCCTGGAGTTGCTATATGGCTTCAGGAACATACACGGAACCATCACCTTTCTGACTTCCTTTTCTCTTCACATACCATGTTTCTGTCCCTTTTAAGTATCTCTTGGGGAACAAAGCTCCTTCTGAGTATATTTTTACTGTGGATTTAGTCTTATTACACAAAAATAGGATTACAACAGAGGGCCAAGATTTTAATCAAAAAAGTCGATGAAAAATGCTGAGTATGTCTACTGGGAACACTAACTCATGAGCATATTTTTTTACTGTTTGCAAAGTATATGCAACTAGATAATGTTGCTGCATTATATTCTAGCCATGTTCAGTCTTCATTTCCATTTTTCTATGGTATTATAAATTATCATCTTGCATTTCTCTTCCAAAGCTTGCTAGGGGCCTTACAGAGAATAGAAGCTAGGGAAATAGTGACATGTTACTTATCAGAATAGAGCTGGAAACAGAATAGTTCGTTAATTTATAATTTAAATTTTCCTTATGATATAGTCCAAAATACCCAAATCTAGTTTTTCTGATTAAGATTTTTTTTATCATTTCTTTTTTAAAACAAAGTACAGGCTTATAATAGGTCGATTCTCCCCATAAATTTGTGTCTGATTTGTTTGAGAAGGTGAGAATCAGACATGAAGGCAAGTCATTTGTGTGCATGCAAATATCTAAATATACATGGTTTTAGGAGCTAGTTCATAAACATATCTATATCGTTATTTAAAAATTTATTTTGTGTTCCTAATTCTTAGGATTATGTATTTGTATAAATACCTGCATAAGACTTAATATGAAAGTCTGACTGAATCACACACACAGCATGCCTAGATTCAGAATTGTTACCATACCAGCACAATGGGAACTTTATTAATACTATGAGTAAAAAAATAATAATAATAAAATAATGGAGAAGTAATTCGACCCTAACATTGACATGCGCGACATCAAGCATGGGACTCCAGATGGTGCAGCTCCAGAAGAGCAGTTTGCTCTGGGGTGTCCCCGAGAGTTAACAAATCCCAGAAGCATCACAGTTGGTGCCACCTCGCTGTGGGGTTGCTGTAGCTTGGGGGCGCATCCCCTTACCACCCCATGACTGCAAAGTGACCCAGCAGACACACACCACAGACATCTTGGTGCTGTGGAGTCCTTCCTCTCAGAAACATCTGCTAATGAGGGCTGCCTTGGACACCCAGCAGGGCTCTGGGCTGAGCACAAGGTCACCTGCTGCTGCGCACGCTGCTACTGCCCAGCGCCTTGCGGCCGTGAGCCACGCAGCCTTCGCATGGCTGCGGGCTGGCGAGGTTGTGACCGGCATAAAAAAGAGGAAACCATATAGATTTGTTGTAGGCTTGGACCCAGTGGGTTGGCCTATGGATCCAAGGACCCAGCATCCATCAGTGGGAAGTGGCCCACAGGAGGAGTGGCCCAGAGACAAGGGCTACTTGGAGCTCAGAGCCATTTCCTCTGGCGCCACCTTCTTCTCCTCGGTTCCACAGGAGACAAATGCAGGTGCGAAGGCCTGGAGGAGCCACGGGCGGCTCCTGCCACGTCCTCAGACTGAAGAGCCAAAGCACAAGAACTCTCTGACCATGTCACGTGCAGATGCTACGCCCACGTGCAGACCAAAAGGAACAATTTTGATCTTCAGGCAACACTAGAAGGAAGAAAGCAGGCAGCACAAAGTTGTTTCTTTCAATGCTTTTCTCTCCTACCTTCCTGCCCTTCACGTCAGCCATTTCATCAAAACATAAGCTCAACTACTGTCATGTCACATTACTATCATTACAATAGTCCTGTTGCAAACCCTAATACTTAAGCACTGACACAATGAAGGAACACAGTTTTTTTTTCCCCATAGGAATAAATATTCATGAAAGAGAACGACTATAATATTCCTCTTTCTGATCTGGGGGCAAGCAGCTATATCCCTGGTAAAAGCAGAAAAGGGATAATTATCCACATTCATTCATCTAGTAAAATCCCTCTCAGGACTCAGAAAAAAATACTAAATTTAGACTGAACTTTGATATGGATATCTGACTAGAAGGTTCTGAGTAAAAGATGCTGGCATGAGCTGTTTGGGATAAGAAATAAATATCACGCAGCTCACATTTCAATAGCTAAGCTCCAAGCTCCTTAGCAGAGCTAGCCAAAACTTTCAAGGAAATCCAATATAAAAATAGACATTTGCTAGTGAAGAAAGCAGTCTATAGGTGATTCATGGTTGCATATTTGATTGCATGCTTCCATGGTGATTCATATTTCATCTACTCTGCAATTGTTAGCATAATTAGTAAGAATTGGCCAGTCATACACACTAAAATTCTTAAATCATCTTATATAAAATGCAATTCTGTACATATCTGCTAATTTTCTTTCTTCAGTATATTTTAGGTTTGTGTGTTTGCTTTATTTTATATGTACATGCTTTTAAAAGACTTTGGATAAATTGCATCTGTGTTCAAACTCATATTAGAAATAAAAGATTATTCTGAAATTAAGGAACTTTATATGATCTCTCTCTTCCAAAGGGTAAGTTATCTTTCAGTGATTAAATTAGGATGCAGCATTGACTCTTCAATTGATTCTAACTAACTGCTGTGTAACTTTCCCCAAGGAGGTTTTATCTGAATGACTAAAATATTGCAGTTAGTCTCACATTAGAAAATAAAGTTCATTTTGGCCAAAAGCATGCCAAACCTAATATATATTTTTTCCTAGATTTGCCTATTTTAAAAGAAGTTACTCTTTCTGTTTTATTAGAACAATTATAGGACAAGAAAAAAATATTGGTTCAGACTCAGGTTGCTAAAAAACAAACAAAAAAACAAACAACAACAAAACAAAATAACAGAACAATCCTGATTAAATCCTTACAGAATTCTAAAATTGAGTTGGAGGAAAGAATCATTTACTTTCATTATTTACCACGTTCATGCTTTTGCATTTCCTGAAAATCTTATAAATTAGGATTTTGTGTTTCCTATTTGATCATTGTTTGAATGTTTAGTAGCATCCGTCCCATAACAGCTATACAGCAGTTAGGAGTACAGCCTTTAAAAATAATATTCTTGAAACAAGCCCTGAGAAAATATTTTGAGAAATAGAATTAATCAGCATTTAGACCAGTTAACGCATGTAACATTTGTAACACTTTAATTTTTTGCTCAAAATATCATAAAGTACCAAACATAACTATTCCTAATTTACTTATAAGCCCTCTTAAAATAGCACATAACATTAGCTCTCTTCTGGAATCTCTGTGGTATTCCAAAATGTGAAGATAAGCAACATCAAATCATCATCAAAACATCAAATCAGAGAATTCCTTGGCTAATTCTTTGCAAACTTCTGAATGTATCTGAAGATACATGGACATAAACATTTCAAAATGTCTATCACTTTAATATTTACTGCTAGATATTCTCTCAAATCACGGCAGGAGTGAAAAATGCTTTATCATCATCACTATTTCAAACACATCTATCATCTCGTCATTGGATTGACTGACCTCTTCTGTCACTTCTACTTTTAAGCAATTTGACAATTCTATAACTAGTCAAGATACCCACACTGTTGCAAACATTCTTTGCACTCCAAGTACATGTTAATCATCATTTTTGTGTGCCTATTTCCATTTCCACAGCTTTATTCTTTGGGAATTTTTAACGATTTTACCAATTTACTTGACAGTTCTAGTTTCAGATTTATATTCCTTAGACCTGATATCCCTTTCTCCTGATGTATGTGCACTTTCTTTTCAGGGACATATCCTTAAATGCTAACAGTAGATTTAATGTTTTCTGCATTAGCCTGAAGTTAAAGAAAATTGCTTGTATCTTATTAAATTATCTTCATTTCCTATGTTTTATGGAAAATTAAAGGGAAAAGAAATTCTTTCTCAAGGTCCAAGCTGTTTGCTGTGTGGTTTAGCTGAGATGCCAGTAAATTGTATAATATGGCCACTACATAGTTGGTATCTTTACGTGGTGCACAGGTACAAAAAGGATGAAAAAGGAAACTTTTGGTCGTTTCTAGAGTCTTGTTCATTGCAGTCTGGTTGATCTTGAAATCTGTTTTAAGCCAGCAATAATTCTGGTCTTATATTTTCTTATGGACCTCATAACATAGCCACAGGGAAAAGCTACAACTACTAAAAAATCTCTGTGGAGTATAGTTATGTGAAAGGACAGACAGGGTGAATAGCTGCTGTTAAGAAAAGAATTTAATGCAATGAGATGTAAAATGATAGGTTTCAGGGCCATATTTCTAAATGTTCCTGCTTTTTTTTTTTGGCTATTATTTCCTTGGAAATGCCTTAAAATGTCAAAAAATATTTACTAATTGAGTATCTGAATCAAGAGACTCATATTTTAGAAAGCGAACAAATGAGTTGAAAGAAATATGCTACAGTCAAGGACCTGCATTTCAGGGGTAATTTTTCTTCACCTTAAATTAATTATGAAAAAGTTACAGGACTTTGCATTTGTAAAAGTAGCATATGCAAATGAGTCAGTCCTGTCACTGTGTTACAAGTGAAATCAAGGCTAGTGATGAGATCAAGGTAAATCTAATCCAGAGACCCAGACTGTGCAAAGGTCTGTATTCAGACACATCTCACTTTTCATCACGAGGTTGAAAACCTATTTATCCAAAGGTTAAAATATAGTGTATTTCAGTTCGTGGAAGACTTGCTTTTGTAGGAAGATATAAATTGCATAAGCATAGTATAAGCAGTATAACCTGCATAAGCAGGTTCCACTACTAACTGTATGGTAATTTGTTTGCACTCACCACATTTATATTAAATCCACTGGCTTTCAAATGGGATAGTTATGGTTAAAAATAAACAGGCAAAACATTTCTTTCATAATTTCCTTTCATGCATGTAAGAAAGTTTTTTTCAGCTGGAAAGAGTGAAACTTCAGAGTAAAGCAGGCAGCAGTTCAACCAATATGAAACAAGTCCTCTGCCCACTCCTAAGTCAATGCGGCCCTTAACAGTTTCTCATGTGTAGAAATAAGTATGTGGAGTGATGATGAAGATGATAAAGAAAAGGGAATCTAGAGATACTGCACAGGATCCTTCTGGAAAATGAAATACGCATTTTGTATTCTCCACACAAGTGTTGTGAGTTTTTGGCTGGTGCTCCTTTGTCTCCTCAGTGTTTGCTCATGCTAACTTTGGTATATCTATAATTCACAGGTAAGATTGCTTTGCTCAATAAGTAACTTTAAAATAATTATGAGGATCTGTGGTATAATTCTCAGCATACCTCTTGTCATTACAGCCAAATCTATTTTTCAGCTTGTAGCCAGCATTACAAAGCTGGTGCTGGTTGAAGAAATTAATATGGGCTCATTTCTCATGTAATGGTCTCAGTGAAGGTGGAGGTCACAGGGTAGAAAATGCTATTGTGCAGGCTCTGACTTCAGGCAACTTTAAGTGTATATTAATCCTGATGTGCAATTAATACATTTTTAATTTGATGGTATACACTGCAAACTCGAACAGCTGTTAAATCTGAGTATGGTGTGTGTCCTCTAGGGACCTGTCTTCATTTTCAAAATGTCAAGATGTGCTTGGGAGCAAGCACAGAGCTTTCAGAGCTTCATATAGAATGGGAAAAATTGCTCTTTGGAATAAAAGAATATAAATATCACAGTTGTTAAGTTGAAAGCCTCTAAAAGGAAAGCAAAACAACCTGAAAATCCTCAAGGCCCCTTATGGCAAGCTGTGGAAATGCCACATGTTGCAGGGAGATTTTATACTGTTAAAATGACTTAATGCCGTATGGGTTAACTAGAATCTTTAGAGGTAAAAACAACAAAACCACTGAAGTTGAAGGTTAATTGAAGGTTAATCATGGTATTTTTTTTGGTCTGGCTTCTTAAATGACTCCTATTGGGTCACATGCTTTCAAGAAATAAGTAAACCCTATTATGCCAGTGTTATTACTGAATTACTTCTTCAGTCAATTAATAATTAACTTGAAACTGAATTGAATGGGAGTAAGGATCCAGAAAGGAAATGCTTCTTAACTGACACCAGAAATTTTGAAATAAGTTACTAATACAGTAGATACTAATACAGTATTAATACAATAGGTATACTTCCATGCAAAATTCAAAAAGGGTTTTGGATCTGCCTGTAATGTTTCAGGGATAAAAATACCTATTAACACAAATTCTTAACTACACTTAGCATCTTTCAATAGTGCGTTATGGAGTTCTGTCCCCTTCACATGGAAAAAATCACTGAATATTATTCATATTGAGACTGACTATCATATACAATAGAGGATGTTTTAAGCCTTTGTGGCATTATAATATAAAGGCACAGTATAAATACAGACACTTTCTACACATATAGTTTAGAATCAATGGTTCTTAAGTGTTTCAGAAATTTGAGTAAGCTTTACTAACTCCATTCCATGACCATGAGAACACAATCAGGCAGACAAAAGCTATGAGGTATGTTTTTATTTGAATTTCACATGTGTGCAAGGAGACAGAAATGGCTTTTGGAGGTGATGAGTCCAACCACACTACTAGCAAGTAAGTACTTGCATTCTATGGATCCTAAGTGATATGAAAGACTTAAAGCTAAGGAAAGCAGATGAGCAAATGTGCATTTATGCTGTTTCCTATGCTGCTGNCTAGCAAGTGAGTACTTGCATTCTATGGATCCTAAAGAGTGAGTGATGTGAAAGACTTAAAGCTAAGGAAAGCAGATGAGCAAATGTGCATTTATGCTGTTTCCTATGCTGCTGTTCTGTAGTTTACTACTGACAGAGCCAAGCAGCTCGTGATGATGCCCCAAGAGCAAGAGGAAGCAGGTAGGCAATTAGGTGATCCGTGGTTGGGAGTACGATGCCTCCCAGGGCTATCTGCAGGTGGGTACATTTTACACACATTGGTTGCTCAAGACTGTGCTTAAAAAACACCGTTTATCCAAGGTAATCCTGAAGTGCACGAGCAGTCAGATTTGAAATCAAACAAGGCTTCCTGTTCCATAGTCTTGTTAGCTTTGGCTTTCAGAGACGCTTTGCACCTATGTTAGTGAATGCGACTGGTTCTCTTCTTCAGACTAAGATGTTAGCTGAATGAGCCTCTGATTTTCATATATGAGTCTGGAGACAGGACAAAATATATGGTTTAATCTTATTTCTGGAAAATGATTCAAATGATTCTTTCTTGTTTCTTTCTTTCTTTTTGAAACACCAGAAGATTTTCCATTAATCTGCTCCCCTGTTCCTTCCAAGATGGAAGCTGTTCTGGCTCCCCAATTCCAAATCAACTAACACTCTGAAAAGACAGGAAAGGGACTGGATGAGCACAGAGGCAGGGAGGCAGCAGTAATCTCCTATTTTCAATGGAAACTCCCTAGAGTTCTGTGTGAATCTCTCCAAATTGACCCATTCTATAGTTCTTTTTCATTTTTGTTTTAGCAGCCTCAAAAAACATCCAAACAGTCTTTGAAAATCCAAAATCCAGCCACAAACTGACGCACTAAAAGTTCCACGGGAACTTAAGGAAAATTTTCTGACAGTGAGGGTGACAGAGCACTGGAACAGGCTGCCCAGAGAGGTTGTGGAGTCTCCTTCTCTGGAGATCTTCAAGACCCACTTGGATGCAGCCCTGTGCCATGTGCTCTGGGTGTCCCTGCTGGAGCAGGGGGGTTGGACTAGGTGTTCTCTAGAGGTCCCTTCCAACCTCAATGATTCTCTGATTCTCTGATTCTGTATGTAAGCCATGGAGATTTCTTTTATAAACATTAATGTACGTTTTCCTTTGGAGATTACAAGACTATTGTGAGTTAAGTGTACTATTTAGAGAACTGCATGACTTTAGAAAGAAAGGTTTGTAAGCAAAACTGGAGTCACAGAAACAAGCTAAAATAAATGAGAACTGCTGGTCTGAGATTTATATATGGCCAGATGTACGAGACATTAAAAATGAACACTTCTATGGCCCAGAGATATCAGGCTCATTTTTCTCTCCCAAAAGTGTCACATACTGCACATGTCTTTCTTTAAACATAGCCTACATTTTTAACTTTGGGAAAGCTGAACAGTCAGTTTTCCATTTCCTGCGATTATTTGGTAGTGGCATTAGAAAACAAGTGTCTTTCCACTGCAGCAAAGAAAAGGTCACCCTGATTTTTACTCTAGCACTGTAGCAAATTTGTAATAACTCCTTGAAATGCAAAGTAGTTAGGCATGCTTAAAACAATGCAAATGAGAAAAGAATTAAATCCCAGGAGACAGATCCTTGCCTGGTGTAAATATCATAGCTCTGTTAGGTTAATTGTGTTATGATAATCCACCATGAATGAGAATTTGCTTCCATGTGTTTTTCTTCCCCTGCAATATAAACAAATCATATCTTATGCATTTCATTTTTTTAGGGTAATTGCTACTAAAAAAAACTTTTAAAATATTCTGCTCTTTTACTAACATTTGATTTAGGGAATTAGATGCTCTAAAGGAAGATATGTGAAGGGTAAAAGAGTAAGAGAGGGAAGGAAGATTCAGAAACACTGTCTCTTCAGCATCCTTCCTCTTGCTCCCCACAGTTCAAACTTTATTTCTGATCTTTTCAGAGTTGTATTTTTGAAAATATTTCTTCCTGACAAGAGACAATTTTAGAAAATACCTCTTTGCCTCATTCTTTGAAACATATAAAAAACATCATTACTGAGGCTGCTTACTAAAATTTAGCATTTCAAGCAAAATTAGATTGTCTACACAGGTTCATAATCTGTCAGCAAATTATATTTTCCTTCTTGCAGCTCTGACAATAAATCTTGCATGAAATATGTCTGAGTTAGAACAACTTATTTTTCTGGATTTCTTGTTTATTTTTTTATCAGCATGCCTAGTTTCCTTTAAATTCCATAGGCATTACATGGAAATTGTCTTGACAGTGCCACTCCTCAACACAGGCTCTGCGGATAGTGGCCATTTCAACTAATTAGGGTTCAAACTGGATTCAGACTCATTTCAGTTTCTCGGCGTTGTTATCTTGCAGACCGTCCTGAACGCTAAGTGTCAAGTCAAGCAAATTTTATCCAAATAGCGCCCAGAAACGTGTGCATTGCAATACTGGATAACTGTCTCAAGCCAAGGAAAGTTTAAAAACCTCATTTCAGGCTAAGGCAGAAGATATTGTGGCAAAGCATATTCTTCAAATGCCAGAGCACTGCTTACTCTACAGGTACACGATTGATAGGCTTGCCTCCTACGCAAGCTGATCAGTAACAGTTATTTACTGAAGGATCTAAAGGGCAGTGCTACTCTCTGATCTTAAAATATTTTACATTTGCTGCTTGCTAGATCTTGAATACTGATAACAGAGTGAAAATGTTCTTGCAAACTCTGTCCTTCATGCTGTCTAATAGAAGCAGGATACCACCATATGCACACCTGTACTAAAGCACTGGATACAGTACAAAGATGATTGTCCTGACTCTGCTCAGCACAGCTGAGCAGCAGAAGGGCACAAAAGTGATCATTAAAAACCAAGGTTTGGGGTTTCAGAATGGTTACTACTGATTGACTACCTGGGGATGCATTCAGGCATCCTGCAGGATTTTCAAAAGCAGCTGTCTGCATGAACTGGAATATACACACCTTGCAAAACATTGTCTCAGGTGGCCTTGCCCGGTAACTGCAGATTTCTAGAGGCAATTCTGGAACTTGAGATTTTGCTAACTAGGTAACATAATATGGCCAAAAAGTGAAGATGTCCTCGATCTAGACTAGATTCCCCATGCAAAATAAGAATATTAGGATCTGAAGCGGTTTTCCTCTCAGCCATGGCACTGTGAAGGTTCAGTGATGTCATCGATTCCGTATTTAGCATCCTGGACCCTTCTTAAATCTTTTATTAAGAAGTCTGCTTTGGACTAGAGCTTAAAAAAAAGTATTATACAATACCCAGGATTATTATACAATAATATACTTTGTATTATGAACTCCTGGGTTTGATTAAACTGCACTGGGTCTTCATTAATTGCAACATTTAATCAATATGTAGAAAATGCCTAGTGATTTGCTGATTTCAAATCTTTTGTGCATTTACCTGTTGGAGTCTCATTGCACATACCGGTCATGTTTCATATTTATGCACTACTTGTCAGGGCTTCATCTGCGGTCTGTGGCCCTTTCCCAGATGAAACAATCAGCCATGGTGCTTCAGCGCTGCTCCCTGGGGAGCTCAAATCCATTCCTCCACAACAAGCCAGTGGGAACAGCTTCTGCATCATTAAATTCCAATTTAACTCTCCAATGTAACCCTTCAAAATAAGGTATGAACTGAACAGAAACTTTGTTCTAACCCTCTTTTTAGCAGCAAATTGCACTCTACTGCAATTATTTTTTACTGCCTATCTTTAAAATTCTTTGACCAATGGAAACATCATTCCAATTAAAGGTTTCTAGACAATGTTAAATTTTTTTTCTTCATTTTAATAACAACTTGATATAAGAGGTAATTTTGTTGCAGTTTAATAAAGAATTTCAACTGTAATGAACTTGATAGTATCTTTTCCTGTGAGATTTATATTTTCATACAAAATGCAATGTATGTTCAATAAAGTATAAATATAAAAGCAAGTCTAAGTATGTAAGTTCTGCAACTTTATAATGTTTTAGCTAAACACAGTTTGACCAATTCTACTGACAAACTACAAGAAAACATGTATTAAATTATTCCACTCAAAAGGAAAAAGTAGTAGACCTTTTCCTGTCACCCTCTAGTAACATTTGAAGGACACAGATTCTTTACCTGGATCAATTTTTACCTATATTCAACTTTTTTAATAAATGAAAAATAGGGATGGAATCATTAACATAACATGAAAAAATATCAAAGAATATGGGAAAATCCATAATTCTAACTGACTGTAGCAGTGTGCTTGCTTTTTCTTCCTCTGCTCCTTTGATTTTTCTGGCATTGACACATACTCTTTTACGGTATGATTAGAAAGAAATGCTAGCCTGATGAAAGAGTCATCACCATATATTGTATGTGTCCTGTGAAACAAGCATTTTTCACAGCCATGATAGCATAGTCTTAAAAAAAATAGCTATGCCTTTCAAAGATACATGCTGAAAAATTGCAGATGTCAAACTGTCCATATAATCAGATGGGACCCAATACAAAGTAGGTATATATCCCATCTACTTGCCTAAGAAGCTGCAGAAGAGATCTTTATTACTACTTCAATTGTAGCTGAAAACCATCTCAGTGCAGACAAATTGTGGAAGCATTTGTGCAGCACTTAAGTTCTGTTTTAGTATCTTAAGAGAGGCTCATTACTAAGGCCTCTCCATTTGGGTTATTTTCACCGAGAATGGGAAACGCTTTATATAAATCAACATATGGCAGTACAGACATATCAGAGAGGTTTACAGTGATGAGTCTGACAAGAAAATTATTTCTGAAAGCAGCCTAAACACTTGAATAAGGTATTGTGTGTTAAGAATTTGTATTACTATTCCAGTGGCATAAACATCCAATGCACATATACACAGAAAATGATTAGAAATCATTCTGATGCAGCAGACCAGCAGCCATCCTTGCTATTCACATGACCTGTTTTGTTTTGCCAAGAATGCCTCTCATGCATACAAACAACGCTATACACCGTCTATTCTGAGAATACAGACAAAAACAACATATATCTGTATGCATACTACCTAATCAGTGTATGGTTTTCCCTAAACAAATGCATTTTAAAATAAAATCTAAGGAAGTGTTTTAGGTTAAAAAAAGAAATGTACAAAGTTCCTAGGCTAAAAAACAATACTATAAATGGACAATGTTGTAAAAAAGCACAACTGTAACACTTGGCATGATAAACTCTGCACTTTAGCTTTTAATTTTTATCACGGATTACTAGAAAAATGAGAGTTATATAATGACCTTATTCACGAGTGTGTTTCTGTGTCTGTCTGCTAACCCTGTTCCCTCTTCTTTGGCCTATTTCAGCTGGATACACTCGACAGAAGAGCAAGACAGAAGAGCTCGAAGATGTACGTTTTCCTGGGAGCATTACAAACAAACATCGTATTTGGCAAGATGCCAGCCAGAGCTTACTTGAAAGTTACACCAAAATCAATTAACCAGAAGAAATATCCACACAACACTAGGCAGAGCTCATAAAACAACTTATGAAATCCAGAGAAAGTCCATCATCTGTGCAGAGAAAGGCAAGGCAGCTCAGCCAGTTTGGCCTGCAGGAAGGGGCAGTTACAAAACTTAGTCCATTGCCTGAACGTGCACCAAATACGGCTGTCTCTGAAGTGAGACGGTCAGAGCTGAATCTGTGTGCAGGGAGAAGGCTGAAAGTCCTGAAGATTAAAGACAGGTTTGTGAGCTGAAGCTCTGCCTGGCTCAGGCCCAAGAGATGGTTCCCTGGTTCCTTCAGAGATGGGCTCTCCTCTCTGGACCTCACTGAACCAAGGTGGGTGTTCTTGCAGGTTTTATACATGAGAGAATACCCCAGCTGGTCTAATGAATAGTTTACATTAAAGTAGGTACCTGTATGGCAAAAAGACCAACAGTGGAACCATTCTCCCTCCCATAAAAGATCTTTAGAAAAAATGCCACCTGCCAATGTGTGAATAAAAATTCCACTTTCAACTTGGTCAGTGTCTTACTGAAAAGAAGTTGGAGAGTCTGATAAAAGACTGAGTTGCCTACTCTAAAAAAACTAAGTGACAGATATTGTACATTATGATCATACCACATATACTGAACAATTATCTCTGAAGATGATTAGAGGATAATATGTTTATGAGTACTAATATACTGAAATACACATAATAAGGTGAACCTGAATATTGTAAAACCAACAATTTGGAACAGAAGACACATCATTTGACTTAATAATAGCACTTGTTTAAAGTAATTTAAACAAATTCTAAATACTATTTGCAAATTTTTTATTCACAAAATTCATATATTCTAGGAAATGCAAGGCATGCTTTACTTAGAGCAAGTGAAGAACTGTTATTAAGAACTATATTCAGGATTTTACCTCAGTTGTGATGTTTAGCAATGCTTTTCCATTTTCTTTCTCACTTCCCCTTTCATCAGCTTGTAGTGCCTAAACTGCTTATGTCTAAACATACGGGCAATTCTGAGCACCTAGTGCATACTCTGGTTAGCATGTAACTCCACGCTGGGCTGAAACCGTGGCATGCACCAGAACACCCTCTCTTTCCCCATCGACCTCCCTTCCTTCTCCAGCATGTGCATTTTCCTAGGATGGCAGGAGTCAGAGCAGAGGCCCTGCTGCAGCACACTCACTGGCCTTGGACTTCGGCACAGCTGCCAACATGAGCACTGCATGAACTGCAAATATATTCGAGTGGCGCAGAGCAGCCCAAAAGTTTTGAATAGTAATCTGCTGAAGATGTTAACAGGAAAGTACATTAGGAACACTGGTAGCATCAGCAGACTCAGCTGTTAAAGAGTGGTAATGTAAAGGCAGGCTATAGATGACTAAAACGTCTACGAAGTCGGTAAAGTAAAGCACAATAGATACAAGTTCCCCAAGAAAGGAACGAGGAAACCTGGCCATAGCTTGTGTCTGGATTCTGTAATGTAGAGAAGTGACAGGTCTCATTGAAATGCCCTTGTTGGGCAGCCTCAGCAGAGCTTGTCTCCCCTTTTCCTTAAACATGACCAAAAGATCCAAAAGACGTCAATAGGAGATAAAAAATAATAATAATAAAAAGATAGATAGATGTCAGAGTGTTCTTTGTTGTTGTTTTCCCGAACATTTAGACTAGAATGTAATTTTACCGCAACATCAGAATAAATTGTGGCTCATTTCTACCCTTGTCACAGACTTTCTATATGACTTCAGGCAGTCACTTAAACTCTACTTACTAAGCAGCCCAGCTACCTCTAACATCTGGACATTTACTTTTCTGTCTCCCTTATATGTGAAATATGGGTGGCACAATTTCTTTTGCTCCCATCTTTGTCCATCAGTTTAGGCTTGTAAAATGTATCCAGAGAGCACTTAGCACAAGTGATGCCCAAGGGGCTCTGCTGCTACTGAAATATAAACACGGAGTTAGGAAGTTGAAGAAGGAGCTCCTATATATGTGCTGGTTAAATAGGCTGCTCCAGGGCAAAATGCAACTCATCTACTCAAGGCAGTATGACTATGAAGTTGGAGTGAAAGGAGAAAATATGCCCTTGTTAAGGACATATACCTTCTGAAGAGTAATCTTCTTTGGAATGTATGCCCTTGGTGTGCTGGGATGTACATATCCATCCAGTAAAGCACCAGTTTTGCAGCATTTGCTAGCGCAGGAAACAGAATTTAAGGAACAAATTTTCTAATAGTATTTCATTGAAACTCCCACAATAATCCCTGACTATCTGCTGAAATAGTCAGCAGTGAGAAATAGAGTGATGATAAACACTAGAGTCATTATTTCTTTTTAAATTAGAGTACCACTTACATGTAAATGTATCAATGGTTACTGTAGCAACATATGGTATAAGAAAAGTGAAGTTACACAAGTAAGTGATCAACAAGGTGATCACCTAGATGATCAAAAGACAAATAAAAGTTTTTTATTGCAGGTGCCAGATCTAAGGTGTTATGACTACTTCTCTCCATTGACCACAGCAGAGAGTCAAGATCTGGCATCCTTGAATAGCAGCTCAGCAGCCTTTGTGAGGGCAGACAAAACCACAGGTTGCAGTGGGTGCTGGGTTCAAATGCCATATGGGAGTCGATACTACATATGTAGCAGTAGATCCAGCAACAGAGCAAAGTTGTTCGTATTGGGCAGAATGGAGACACATCAGGAAAGGTTTAAAAGGGTTTAGATCTATTTAAAGTCCAAAGTGAGACTCCAAGCCCAGTTCATTATCAGAACTAGCTGTTTCACTTGGAGAAGGAAGGTAAAACCACTGTTCATTGTAAGAGCTCCTTCGCAACAACGCCAAGGGCAGGAGGGCGAGAGCAGAGACGGCTTTTTACAGAAACAGAATGAAAGAAAGTAAAGGGCAAACACAACTGCTTTGTAGAGAATAAAGGGATATTTTATAGAGAATAGGGGGGTCAAAGCATCCCTGAACCTGCTGTGAGTTTTCTGAAATATTAATACAAGCAGCTTCAACGTGGTTCCCGATCTTTATCTTCAAATGATGATCCAAGGAAGAAAGAATTACTTCTCTGCAACACCAATTCATAATTGTGCCCTTAACTTAACCAGTGCTCAAATAATGTAACTGACAGACCTATCATCTGTGACAATTTGTTTTAGACATTAGAAGAATTTTTTGTTTGTTTATGCCATTAAAAGGACAAAAAATCTGGCAGCCAGAGTCACCAGCAGTCACCAGTCAGTGTCTCTCCAGAGGTCATTTAATGCTCATTCTCCGTCTCTCTCCTCTCTCTCTCTCTCTTTCTACAGGCTTGCTGCTCTCTTGCTGGCATGTGCGATGGGTTGCCTCCGATCGAGTCTGCTTGCTACAAACATCAACAGGAAAAGGATTTTAATCCACTGACACATTTCGGCCATCTGTTGGAAAAGCAACAGCACTTTAGCACCAGAGAGGACACGGAAGTCAGAAGTCCATCTTCTTGATGCTTTCCACAAGAAGAAGTATAAAAGCAATTTCATTTTTGTTGTTCCCTTCTGAGGAAATAATATAACTCTAACTTCCTGGAACCAAACTAGTGAACATCAGAAAATGCCCAGAGTAAACTGACCCAAAATTGAAGGTGTTAGTAAATATAAAACTATACACAGGATTTGATGCTAAGTCTCACCTCCACCCTCCAAAGATAACCCCAGTCTTAAAACTTACATCAGCATCAGTAAAGAGGAAAATCAAGAAGTGAAATGCTACATAATCATCTAGTAGGAGGCAAAGCACTCTGACTAACATGACCTAAGACCAATTAGACCTATTGAGATATATATTTATCAGCATAGCCAGAAGGCACGTCTCTGTCCACAGGCTGACTATATTAACTTGCATACTGTCAACATAAAACTTAAAAACCAGGAAGGTCCAAATGACTTAAGATGGTCCAGGACTGAACTGAAATTGCACAGATGTGATGTATATTCTTTGCATAGGTGCATGCAGAGTCCTTGGTGAAATTTACTCCTTGGTGATATTCAGGTGGGGTTTGAGATTTCATCCATATATATGGATCCGTACATACGTATTGAGACACGTCTCAATCAGAAAGAGGTATAATGCAGGGCAAAGATAACCCCAGTCTTAAAACTTACATCAGCATCAGTAAAGAGGAAAATCAAGAAGTGAAATGCTTCAATCAGAAAGAGGTATAATGCAGGGGTCTCACGCCATCACCTTCTCTTACCCCAGAAACTTCAGGGAAGTTTGAGGAAAAGCTATAAAAAATTTATGGAACATTTATTTACAGCATTCAGGAAGCCAAAGTCACTTTTTTGAGATGCATATGCAGGGACAGTGAGACTATGAGATGTAAAAGATGCTTAGGTAAGACACCTGAGCTACTTTGTAGGACCTCTGCACAATTTAGGAGACATTCACTCAGCAAGAGATGGGACAAGAGATCTCACGATCACATAGCAAAAGACTCAGATCTTTCCAACATTGTACTTTGATGATTCTCTAGCAAGGTGTATGCACTTCTTGGGACTTCTTGGGAGCATGTTCATTTACATATAGTCTGTAACAACTAAGCTTATCAATGACATCTTGACAAGGGATCTGCCTCTTCTGAGCAGTTAAGTCATTTAACATAATAGGCATTTCAGAAGAGAATTTTGAGCACTTCTGTTGTTACATAACATTCTAATAGAAAGTGACTTTCTGTGGGAGAGCTGCAGATAATAAATCACTGGAGCACTAAACTATCTTGATGGCACATCTGCTTTAACAGTAGGCAGTGCCACACGGTGTACTGCAGAATAAACCATTCAGCTGAAAGAATTTTTCACATCTGTTAAAGAACTTTTGCACATGTTCACATGAATTCAGATTTCATATACCAATTTGCATGAAACTGTACATACACATACAAAATTGTAGGACTAAGTGCAGCTGGAATAGGATATATCAAGTTGAAAGAGCCAAGGTATACTTCTGCTTTCTCTACCTATTAGTAGATGAAATCAGCAAAGTAATTAGTATCAGGGGAAACTCCAAATCAGAATTTAAAAGTATGGCATAATATTCCAAAAATGACAGGGAGACAGAGAGGAAAACAATAAATCTGTAGTCTGTATATTACCCAGGAGTGAAAATGCCAGTCCCATTGAAAATATTTGAGTTCAGTTTGACCTAAACTCAAAAACACACTGTTTTATTCCTGAGATTGACTACTGCATTCTTCCGTAACCTTGAGCATATCATTTGATGATCTTGTATCATCTCAACTGTATACAACTATATGGGGACCACTATACTTTTGTAACTGTCCCTTAGCAATATTGTCAGAATATGTGACAACAAGTCCACATGGCTCTCAGACAATATCTAGGCATTCGGAAGGACTCTGATCCCAAACTCTGTCCACTTATGGACAGACTACATACAGACCGTGGACAGATCTGATAGCAAATGTAAACCAAACAAATAAAAAGCATGAGGACCTAAGCAGACTCCACAATGAATTTCTTTAAAGAAATATACTTGTTATTGCAAATTATGAGAAAATTCTCTCTTTTTTATAATTGTATTAAATTGTATTTATCCACTTAAAACCAATGCTTTTCCATTTAGGGAATATGTTTTTAATTTATTCGCAAGACCATCCTTTATAACATAAAAATCTTCTGAGGCTCTCCCATGCTTAAATGAAAGTTATTCTCATTAACTTTCAGCATAGAAAGCTCTAGTTTCTCATGTGTAATGAGTTATGAATTTAACACTCTATTAGTCTAGATAAATAACTAATTTAAGCCATATTAACTACGAAAAACAAAACAAAAAACAAACAAAAAAAAAACAGGAGTACATGGAATACTTTCTTGTTACCTTCTCATTTTACACAATGACAAAACAAATGAAATGCACACATGCACAATGTATGTGCATATCATCAACCTAAATAATATGGAAAGGAGATGGGGAAAACCACCAGCAAAGGACTTGTCTTGTTAATGAGTTTGAAGGAAATTGGCCAAAGAATATTCCAGATGGCTAATTTTTATCTTAACTATCCACAGAGTCAAATGGCCTGTTGCTGTGAGTGATGCCCCACATTAGAAAACGTTGGTCTTTCTCATCACATAAATCAACAGTTATCTATCTTCCTGATGCTATCAGTCCTCTGATGATGCCTCAGCCGCTACAAGAAATAATGAGAGATTAATTAAACTGTTAACCTCTCCTGTAGTATTAGCTCTAGTAAGGGAGATGGAAGGACGGTTGTTCATAGAGAACTGTACCTTGGAGAACAAGTGCTCAGTAGGCAGCCCATCACAGTACAGGATGTATAGAATTTACAGGAGTTATCATAGTTTATAAGAAGGGATTCAGCCTGCTGTGACTATAGCTTATGCATATTATAAACCAACATATTAAAAAGTGTACATGCTGACAATTTTAGATAAGTTAAAGACAGCCCTGTGGGAATCTGATGCTGTGTTTCCCAAAAATAAACTATCATCAGCTGCAGCTGCCAGTAACGCAGGAAATACAACCAAAGCTACTTAGACTGGAAATTATATGGAGCAACACAAGCTGAGCCTAGAAATGAAAGACTTCTGTCCCTTGTAAAGAGGAATACTTGAAAAAAATCATTTATCTTTTAGCCCATTCAAACTCTTCACTAGATTATATAAGCTAGTGTGTGCGACAGATGCAATACCACAAAAAATGTTGTTTAATACAAGAATATATAAAATAAAACATCCACACTACAACAATTTGGAGTGTCTGTGCTGAGCTCATCTGGTCATACGTAATTAATACTCCTGAAGAGCACACTCTGGTTTATCTTCTTTTGAAGGGAGCCTAGTTGAGGTACTCTGAGGCTGTACCTGATGAAAACCAAAGCTCAGTGAGTGGTGACAATCAGGACATTCCATTCAGACGTACACTCCTGATCCAAACTAATCCTAACGCTAATGTAAATGCACCCACAGAATTTATTTTCTGTGAAAAGATAAAGCAGGTAATACATACTTAAAAGATGAAGGTAATACATACTTAATCAGAAGCTTTGTGTTCCCATTAACATTTAACTGGGTCCTAAAAATGGAACCTGAAACTCCAATACTGCAAGTATTAAAATGCTAATTTTCGTGCACACAAGTCCACACGGATTGACTTCACAGGGATTGTTTCTTGCTGTCATTTCAGTCAAGGATTTTGGGTGTATCTATCCCGTCAGCTGCAGACTCCTCCCTTCATGCTCTGAGCTCAGTTCCCCTGACGTGAAGTCGCCCTGAAAGGCAAATCCCACGCTGGTGTGTTTACATGACCTCAGCACTACAACTGATTCGCGTTTCAGCAGCTCGCCGTGACTGTCTGAACTCAACTGGACAGGCATGTCCTTCACTGACACAGTGACCATGTTTCCTTGAATGAATGTTTTACGTTCTCACCTTGAGCAGAGTTGAGGAGCTACAAGCAAAAAAATCCATCTACTAAGACTAAAAGGATGGAAAGCTTTGGAACGAAGGGCAAGTAATTGACATATAGAATAATTTCTACCTCAAAAACTTAATATAACCACGTCTATTTTTCACACAGTGATTGTGTAAAAACAGTCACTTGCATTTACATTTTTTGTCTACACCTCTTGGGTTGGAATTCACAATTTGGAACAAAAACCAATTGAAATAGCCATTTGCTACTTGTAGAAAAGCATCTCAGACAGATTCTTAGATGAGGTACAGTCAATTTTCCAAATGAGCCCACAGCTGAAAAATCAAAGGAACATTCTTACTAGAATATCCACTTCTCATAGGGCAGTAAATGTCACTGGGAAAATAACTTGGGTTTTTCCTCTTTGAAAAAGACCTTGAATCAATGCCTTCTTAATTGTGAAATGTATTAAAGAGTTTTCAGAAATGACATTATTCTCTAATGCCCCTGTCCATTAATGGAGCACATTCATTGTACTTATTAAGATGGTGAAGAATCATTGCACTGGTGGGAATGAGGGAAAGAAAATTGAAACATTCCCTGCTAAGAAACTAATTTCACTAAAATGATGGGAAGCTAGTGGAACTGAAAATCAGTGAGAATTAGGTCTAGTCATTTGAACCACATTTCATGGTATCAACAAAGGCTGCTTTGAAGAAAACCATACCGATCCTTCCACTCTCTGTATTTTTCCACATAGTTCCCCTTATTTTTTCTGCTATTTCTTGCCCTCAAAAAGATCCACAACACAGTCACAGATTAAAATAAACTTAAGCAACACACTTTTCTCGTCTCAGTTATCCTGTTCTGAAGCTAACCGTTTGGGGGAGCTAGGAAATGCACATGATATTCCAAGGGACTGCTCAGCAAAACTTTTCTTCTATTCAAACCAAGGCTCATTCAAAGAGCTTTTCTACTGACACCAACATGCGCAAAATCAATTTTAAGAAGTATAGGATGCTGTAGCACTCTACCTGCTCTTTGATTACATTGGTAATATTCATAGAGGTTGTATCCAAATTTTTTTTGTATTTGGTTTTCATATTACTATATAGCTATAGCAGTTTTAAAAGTCTATTAGGAAAATGGAATTCATACCCCATCCTCCATGAACCTTTATCCTTCTTCGTACGCAAATGCAATGCTACTAAGTATCTAAAATATGGTATTCTAGAAAAGATAGTACAGGTAGTAATGAGCAGAGTGGTGCGTACTATACTCCAGGCCTAAAACTTCGAGGTCTTCTGTGAGATGCAACCTGATCAAAGAAAACTCCAAGTGTTGTATTGTGGGAAAGGAAAACAAGTCCCCAGGCAACCAGGAAAAAGTCAAATGCCCTCCTGCCAGAGATTCTGTGCCTCTACTTTATCTTTTATCTTTTGTTATCTTTTTGTCATGTTATCTTTTCTTATGACTTTTGATCCAGTGATTTATCGTTTCAATCATATTGGAGTTCCTACTTCACTGCCCCAAGACAGCTTTAAAAGGCTATAATGTTACATTATGCTATATTTATATTTTGGAGAATGTGCTATACAAGCCAGCCTCTTTTTTTTTTTTCTTTTGACATTTCAAAAAAATATCTGAAGGACTGATGATCACTCCAAAATTTTGGAAAAAAACAGGGAAGGTGTATACCATACTAGCGATCACCTTGTAGTAATCATGGAGTTTGTCTGTGTTAAAAGAAAAATCTAGCTGAAGTCATATTTGGATTCAGACTAAAGCATTAGACTTCGCTGCAATTTCCCAGACCTTCCCTTGCTGCTCCTACACCTTCCCTGCATCCCAGGGAATTCTCCTAACAGTGATGCTATCAATCACATTCTTGCTCTGGCCCAATAATTATTTTCTTACTACTTTAAAATGAAAAAGATTGAAAAGGTAAGGCTATTTATTTATTTATTTTTAATCTGGAGTGATATGGACTTCATACATAAGATTGGTCATCACCTTCCTAGTTTGACTCAGAATTTATTATTGTCCTTGAATTTTCCTACATCTTGGATGATTTTTCCAACCTCCAGGTACTATTAGGGTTTTACGTTTCTCTAGTTTTGAGAAAAATCCCAGTTCTGGAACACAATTTCCTATCAAAATGAAATCAAAAGGGAAAGCACTTCCCACCAAAATGGAAAACGATTGTCATAAAGTTCCTGATTAGGCATGATCTGCAGTAAAGCAGCAACTGGAGACGCCAAATAGGGAACAAGAGAACTAATTTTTCTTGGTGTGCTGTTTTAAATTCCAGGTGACAGCGGTAGCTGTTGAGCCGGAGCAGTAGCAACTAGCTCGGGGACAGGAGCGTTTCACTGTTTCAGCAGGCCGGCTCCTGGGAGCAGAGGATTTGGAGTGTGGGCGCGAGCAGAGAGAATGTTTAGGGAAAGGAAATCAAGCAGGTGGCGAGCATGAAAGCTGGAGCAGTAAGTGGGAAAGAGCCGTCAGGGGAATGATTAGGAGCAGTTGCCTGGCCAGCTCCGTTCAGAAGCAGCAGCTGTGCCAGCCTGATGTGCAGGGGCTGTTGCTTCAGCCAGATGTGCGCAGCATGAGAGCACTGGGCTGCCTTCAGGGGATGGGGAAATAAAGAGGGAAGCCGGAGGCAGGGAAGTGTAGAGAACCAGGGAAACAGCTGCTCAGTTAGTAGAGAAGACAAACTCTGTGAACAGGATAGTGCTGAGCACTGCTGCAGCCCTTGGATCCCTGAGCCATTTGTGCCCGGGAATAAAGGCAGAATACCTTTATGCCTAGGAATAAAGGTAACTAAATACCCCTGGAAAAAAAATATTTCAGGAGCTGTGGGAGCTAATTAGGCTGATCCATTCCTCTATGTCTGCTTCCTGCAATTGGGACAAGCTGATATTTTCTGCATGAACTGGTGCTTAATTTTATTACTGCACAGTACCTAAGAATTATTTCATGTATTATACCCTGTTTTAAAACCACTGTGAAGGATATTAGATTTTGCTCTGCCCAGTGCCCTATAAAGTCCGATTTTCTCTCTCAGCTCAAATGCAATTCATGAATTCACTCAGAATAGACAGGTCTGATGCCTTCTGAAGCCACGCTGAGATGAACAACACAGAATGCAATAGATCAAAAGATTTCCAGACAGTGTTCATGCCTTCAGACTATGAATATCTATTTGGATTTCCTCTTTCCATATGATGTGATGCCTCTACTATACATTTTCATTTCTTGGACTCTCCAAACACATACCTAGTGATCTCATTTCTGACGAAATGGGGAGATCTGAACTTTGGCCAGAGTACCATGACTCTCTTCTCTTTTATATGTGAATTTCACCATTCATTCTTCATTTTCTGCCTTTTTGTGTGTGTGTGTGTGTGTATGTCAAGTTAATGTCTTTTTCCCACTCCAATTTGCTCCAGCTGTGGAATATGTCATATCTCTTTGGGGAGGTCTCATTTTTTAAAATCATGATTTTTTAACTTAAATCTTTCAAGAAGGATTTTGACACCCTACTCCCCTGTGGCTGCCACTGGAGTACAAAAGTACAAGTTACTGCTCTGAGCTATGCTAAACCTGCATTTTCTGCAACTCTACTTATATTTCAGCTCATCAGATAAAATTAATTCAGAAGCTGGCCTACGCAGCTTCTTTCTGTCTGGTTACAAGTCAGAATATAAATAAATATGAATTTTTGTTTCTCTCACAACGCCTAAGGTAACTGCCATAATATAGAAAGAAAGATAGAGCGCATATTACACAGCAAAAAATTCGGTTAGAACCCTTGTACAGTGAGAAAAATGGAGAAAATAATTCATAGTGATTACATTATTAGAGAAGTTTAACCTGCCATAGATACCAGAAAATCATTGATTTCTTAAATGTGTGTAGTATTTAGTGTTTATGAGTGAAGTTTTTTAATGAGTAAATTGATTGGAACTGTTAAATGCTAATATATTAAAATTCTTATTCACAGACTGAGTTGTGCTGTAAATCATCACAGCATATACTCTGACGTCTAGACAGAAGTTACATAGAAAGATCTGGTAATGGAAACACATGTATCTGTGGATGCAAAATATGCTGTTCTGCTGAAATGTGTTGTTCTTAATTTAGTAAGGGAGGGAAAGCACTAAAGTGTTATAAGAAAAAAATCACACACATCCTCCTAAGCATCAGGACAAATTTTGTTAAGGTATATTTTCCCAGTTTTAAAAGGTGTTATGTTGTTAAAATAGTGCATACTTTTTGTGTGTTTAGATGGCTTTTGACACTCTGATGATACATACAGTTAAATAAATCCAAGAATAGATATGATTTCATGTTATACAAAATTAAAGAAAAAAATACTATTATATGGAATACTTCTGATTTATAATAAAATAAACACTTCAGTAAAGTTCTATCTTCCACTCCAAATTGATGGCTTTGGGGCATTTTCAATTTCAGTTTCTATTTAAATAGCTTCAGTTCTTGAACTTGTAGTCTGAGTTATTAACATAGAACAGAAAAGACCAATGATATCCAGCCTGTAGTTCCAGCTCATGAGTAAGTAGTTCACTGTGAGTTTGCAGAACTCTATTAAAACACCATAATTCATAAACTTATCAACTTCACATGACTATGAGCAATGTGTTGAAAAATTATGAAGGCTGACCATGGTCTGTTAGTCAAAAAAATTAAAGTGTGCTTTTCTAGGCAGCAAGTTATTCTTTAACTGCTTAATTCATCCTGCTAAAGGCCTTACAATAAAGCTTTCTTATGTTGGACACCCACCATCTCTGATTTATGATCTGACTTTTTCCCTCCTACTTCATACACAATTTGGAGCAGGTTATTAAACACTATAAAGTGCTTAGATGAAACTGCTGGGTTTAACACAGTGGCTGCCTAGTAAAATAAAAGATGGGTTCACAAGATTATACAACATTAACAACAACAAGCAACAAGCAACATTAACACAGCTTAATAGTTTCATCTTTATTATAAGGCTAATATTACAAGACTACTGAACTTCATAGTATTGGATAATTTTCAAAAAGTACACCTTGTTTATCACAAACAAGCATTATATTTGTGATATCATGCAATTTTGTAGGAGCTAGCTTTTCCTTAAAATGGCATTATATCTAATGCATATATATTTTATATTCTATCAGTATTTAATAGACAGCGGGATGCCCTGCATACTTGGATGCTCTAGCCTGTTTTGCTAAGCATTAACAAGATTCTAATGTAACAAATGTGAAAAGTATAAATGAACTCATTTTTTTCCTCCTCTTTTGGCTGTATGTAAACATAAAATAGTGTTCACACAGTCAACAATTACCAAGAAAAGTTTTTAACCGAGACTTACACTGACTTACAGTGGACTTTATAAGAATTTTTGTTTTAAAACATCATTTCAACTCTCACATGTATCACATAAATAGAAAATACTTCTTCAACTCCAGAACTTAAGGAAGTTGCTAGACTAGAAATGATAAAAAGAAATAGGAGAAATGGTGATAATTGTGAAACTCAAGGAAAAGAAAAAGGACATCAAGAATTTTCTGCCTTCAATTATCAAGATGGAAATAGTCCTGTTTCAGAAAAATTTGCATCGATTATCTTTAAATATCTCATTCCAAACCTAACTTAAGATCTCATATAAAAGCTCGTACAATTAATCCTTTATGAATTCTTTCTACTAGGAGATAGACAATGACCATATTGATGTCTCTTCTTTTGTAGTTCTGCCACTTTTCATTTTAAAATAATGATGATGCTATTCTGTTTTGCTTTGAGCACTTCAAAAGTCGCATTACGGCTGATGAGCTCCTCCTCCTAAAAATGGGCAGATCTGGCCTATTGGATCCCAGTCATGGCCTGAAGAAAGGTTCACTGAAGGACCTGGATGGCAGCAGGAATGCAGAGGCACTAAGGCCATACTCCAGCCTGCCTAGGTCCATGCATGCATTAACAGGCATCTTGAATATGATTTGCCAAAACTCAGTTTTTAATTTTTCTTCTATCAAAAGCCTTTATGAAAGTTTTTTTTTTTTATCAGAAGTTCTTGATAAATAAAACCAAAAACAATTGGGATCACACAAAATTCATTCATCATTTAATATCCATTAGACTAAACTATGCATTTCAAATGCATGCAGTGGAAGTGTTCATTTACTAATCACCTTTATATAAGAAATACGAAGACGTTCCATGGTCATGGCATCCTCTCTCCTAAAAGGACATCCATGTAACGCTGCCATCTGCAAGGAAGTTCTGATTTGTCCCACCTCAGTTACATCAGTGAGATGATAATTATAGATTCTACTTTTAAGACTTGACAAACTGCTTTGTTTGTTTGCACTGGTTCAACAGAGACCGCAATGAAATTAATCATGTAAATAGCTGAGAAACAATTTAGACTGGTGTTATTTTTTTAAGCTATCCAATCTCTGGTTTTCCAAATACTCAGAAAATTCTTTGTGAAATATGGGTTTCTGTTAGTTTCCACTTTCTTGCTGCTTCTCACCCTTTGTCTAAGAACTGTCTTGCTAATTTGCCTCATTTGAACAGTAATCTATTACATATGTTTATTCCCTCTTGTATGCTTAAAACATTTTATAGTTCCTAATTCCCTAGTTATAAGATTACACCCTCTGATTCCTATGGCTGTCTGCCAAACATAACAGTTCATTCTGGATTATTGAAAACATATGCAGAGGCTTTAGCAAGCCTGACTTCTTATCCATCTTTATTTTTTCCACAAATGTTCTTTCTAAGCACACTAGTGCCTCCGATATTTTAACTTTTATTTCTTTTCTTTTCCTCATCTGCTTGCTCTAGTCATTAACTACTGTCCCTTGCAATATTAATGGCTTAAGAAGTTGCTCATGGGATATTTTATTGTAAATAGGGTGGATTTTTAGCAGAAATAGATTTTCCAAATCTTAGCAGAAGCAGATTGTACAATGTACAGTATCTGAAAAGGAGTCTTGGACTACGATTACTTGCTTTAAGCAGGAAACTTTGGGGTCCTAGGGTCCAAGACTGCCAAAGGGACTGGAAATACATCGGGACTTGCAGAGGGGCAGATTATTGATGCAGCTGTACCTAGCAAAAGCACCTGACTCTTAAGCCATGGTCCATTCACATGTTTTAGCCCTGCTTATCATCCCTGCTAAAAAATTTTAGTTAAGAATGGAACAATAACACATCTAATTCATTTATATCATTTAAGACAATAGCCTTAAAGCTCTCCTGCAGCCAAAATTGAGAGATGAAAACTTTCTCCTTGCCGAAATTGTTCCCACTAAATTCCCACAAGGGACCTACAACTTTGACTCAAAGGAGTGCTGAACATATATCTTCCATGGCTAGTGTCTTAATATTTCCACAAGCTGCTTCCTCAATCTGCATAAGCATTTCCTAGTCTGCCTTTTCGTTCTGCCCTTGGAGATCTGTAATAGTTTCCTGTGATTGCTCTTATGCCTTTCCTGTATTTCACTTCAATCAAAGCTGTCTCTGCAGTGGTAGCCAAACCATATTTCATTTCATCCTTCACTCATACTGTGCTCCCTTGTCTCTCATATTCTCCTGTATTGGTGTAGCAATGCATTTTAAAGTGTCTGCGACCCTGTTAGAATGCAACAGGGAAAAGAGTACCTGACGTGCAATCTCAGAGAAAGAAATAGATAAGAGAAAGAAAGATGAGGAGACAAAGCAAGGAGAGAAGTTTGGGAGAGAAAGTCTGCAGAGCCTCTGTTTTATCAAGCTAGGCAAAGTGGGCAACAAGCGCACAGAGATCCTGCCAGCAGGAGGGAGCCAGCGCTGACTCCTTGGAGAGTCATTCCCCTTTCTGCACGGTGCTTCGAGTCACCACGGTGCTGCAGAGATGCTTTCTAAAACCACTTGGCCCCAGAAGTATGTTGGGAGGAAACACTGATGTAGGGAGATGTAATTCAAATAATAAGTGTCTGCAGGTTATTTTTCTCTGAGACAGATTTACTAAGGAAATCTGTTACTACGCTCTCTCCACTCTCCTCACAATAGCTGCAGCAGATGTACTAAAGAGTACATTTACAGCACTGAAGAGACATCTTCATTTTCACTATCCATTCAGTGATCTTCCCACATTTCTTTCCAGAGTATGTGTTTACACCCATTGTTTCTTTAATCTATTTGGTTGAAGAGCTTTGTCTATTTAAACAACCAAGCTAAACTCTACATAACTGACAACAGCTTTATGAAAAAACAAAATCACAAAAATAAAAACAAACAAACAAAAACCCTTAAAAATGGTCCTACTAGCTCACTGTCATACAACAACTGCTTCCTAAGGCAAGTAAACCTACAGCTGCCAGAGGTTTAAATGCACAGAAGTTTAAATGCACATAATCCATCCATCACCAGAGAAAAGCTTTTTCTTGGAATAAGATGGCTCAAACAAGTTTGGAGTTTTGTTTCTGTGTTGGGTATCAGCTTTCTGTGCTTTCTTGGCTTGCTGAGCCTTGTTACTTCTCTTTTCCCCTGTAGGAAGCTCTTTTATGAGCTAAAGAATCTCCTTACTTCTTCAGAGCAACGTGGGATATGTCCATAGTACCCACTTAGTGAGACTAATACACTCTTAAGCAGAGCTGGTGTAAGTTTTAAGTATTTTGACAATACTTTCACACATTAATTCTGTTCAGGATGGAGCAGGACTAAAAAATACTTATGAAGTCAGAAAAGAAAACATAGTTTGTTAGCTGAAAATGTAAACTGTAAAACACTGCAAAGGTATTCAAAATTGCTACTGTTCTTGAAAATCATTTTCCATACTGCATTGCCTTTCTTGATCAAATTATGAGTATTAATGAACCATTATTATTTTTCTCAAATCCTAATTGCCATTAGAAGGGACCATGTAAGGAAAAGGAGATAGAGATAATTCTTAAACAAGACCAAATTAAAAGCATGCCTTCAAACTGTTGAGGCTTTATTTCCAGATTAATTTTAATTTCATCAAAAGACTGCAATCTCTGATGCAAATAAATAGTAACGAAAATCACTTATAATATCAGTTTTGGCTCTGCTTCTCTCTCAGCACATACCCACTACCCTCTCCCCATGCACAAGGTGCACATGGAGGAAAGAACAAGTCATCTAATAGGCAACTGGTGTAAAGCACCCTTTAAAACCAAGCACTTTGAGACATCCTGTAGAGGAAAGTTATCACACTGATGTGAACCACCAACGTAATACTCCTGATTTAACTAAATGGACTTTGGTTGTGTGTTGGCTGACAGGAAGGTACAGGCATCGCAAACACGATGCTGTTTACATGGATAACATGAGCCTTGTCCTCCCAAGGGTGGCAGGAAGGACAAGGACTCTCGCTGGAGTCCACAGAAAGCTTGTTGTGTCTCTCCTGTGCTCTCATGGGAAGACTGGGAAAACATAAGAAATGCCTTCATGTTTCTCAGTTCCTTTGCCTACCAGGGGGAAGGTTACAGGGAAATTCTCTTTGGATAACTTTGGTTAATTTTAATGCTGATTTGTCAAAGAATACTCACCAAGTTACCTTAAGGACCCACTAGTAATAGGAGCGTAAGATTTACAGATCTTGACATACCAGCTGCTGATATTTAAATACATCCAAATTAACACACTTGCAAGGTAAACGAGCAATAAGAATCAATTTAATGCTGGAGATAGGGCAGGAAAAAACCTTTAAATCTTTATTTGCCAGTTTGCTTCTATAAAATCTATTTTTTTCTTTCATTGTTTTTATCATGTTTTATAACCTTGCTAAGCTCAGATAAAGGCTGAGGTAGTGAACACAGAGCTTGAATATAAAATAAATGAGCCTTACTATTTTTTTGCTGATGAAATAGAACACCTGCCTAAATTAGGTTGAAATACACATTTATTCTTCTGCGTTTGTGTGGATTTATTTATTTTAAGAGCCTCTTTGTACGTTGGTGAACAATTACAAATCATTTTCCCAATTTCTTCAGACACTCAGGCATGCCAAGAACTAATTAACTAGTGTGACAATTGCAAGAAGAAGCAACATAATTCAGTTCTTGAATGACTGGAAAGTATTCAATTTGAATAAAAGACAAACTAAATAGCAGTAGCAATAAATGGTATTGGCAGGTAGAGAACATATATCTAAAACGTTGCTACTAGAGTAGATGTAGGTACTTTCCAAACTCCATTTTAGAGTTGTGAAATTAGGATTAATTGACTGGAGCTGTTTTATAGACTGTTTCACACATTTAATATCTTACAATCTATTGAGGCAATCAGCCATGTGTGAAGAGCAAGATTTGAATCAATTCCCAGATTAAGTAAAATATAAGGGTCTTCATATGCAAAATGCTGAATGTTTAATGGAGGATTCATCTTCTACAGTGTAATATTGGTAGAAAAGACTTTTTCAATGCCGTGAATTCAATTTTTGAGATAATATATACTGTAATGAACTTAGCAGAATTTGAGCAAATGTTGGCACAACTCAAAATTTGATCCTGATGATAGACTCTTATTTGGTAATCATCAGTTATTAGTTTAAGTCAGCTTTCATTATGTTCTTTATAATACCAACAAGATGAGATCCAATATGCTGGTGGAAAATATTTTCTCCTTTCATTATAAAAATATTATAGTGAACTTACTTCACAGGAATTTGCGAAAGACTAGAAAAAATGGAAACAATGTGTCAGGTATCACTCTCCAGTTATGGATACACATTATTATCCTGGACTACCAGTAATATAGGGACTACAGATTAATGTCTTCTATTGTTCAGAAAAAAAATCAATGTATTTCTACACATGTAAAAAAAGTAATTAACTAAGTATCTGGAACCATTGTAATTTTTCTTTTTTCCTTTTCCTTTTCTTTTTTCTTTTCTTTTTTATCTCTGCCCCTGTTAAAAGAGTTAAACTTTAGAAAAGGCAAGTGCAAATTTGTGTGTATAACAAATTAGAGGAGAAGTGTTATTATGTGCTGTCTCCTTTCAGATAAGTATGCTCTAGTTGGTAAACTATTTTGCATTCCAGTTCCTATGTAAATCATGTAGGAAATATTGTTTAAATTTTGTGTTGGATGTTTAATTGTTGGGGTGTGTATTGTGAGTTACAGTAGTCATGTCAACGAATGTTTTTTTACGTTGTGAAACAAAATCTGTAACAGTTATTAGTGTGAGAATTTACCTTGATTATTCTCCAGCAGGACTATCTGTGATATGATCAAACAAGAGGTAGTTACCTTTTGGGGACAAACTCATTTACTCGCAATTCACCCTAACTCACCTCTTTAGCTAGTATGTGTCTCTGGAAATTAAAGGCATCAGCTTTAAACCATTCATTTTTAAAGTTTCTCATGTGAAAAAATGACTCAGCAAGAATTAATTATGAAATGTTCTGCAGGTTAAACTAGGTACTGTCTGGCAGATAGGAATATATTTGTGCATTATGAGGATGTAAAACCCCCTTTAGGAGGAGATTTTGGAAAATGTTTTTTGTTGTCTTTGGGCAAGTATAAGCAAATACATAACACTTATTCATAAATCATCATACTGTGAAATTACAATCACTTTTATTACCACACACGAATCTTTTCCTTTCACACTTATAGTATATTCCTTACAGTTATCTGCTTCTGATATCTGATAACCCAGAGCCAAAAACTGTTCTCTAAGCTACATTTGTTTATTTTAGAAATGATAAAAATATCTGTTCATTCTTGTATAACCTAAATAAACAATCTGAGGAGTCCATGCATCTTAGGTAACTCAATTTCAACTTAACACCTTCACATACAAAGCTCCTCTTGTTGTGCTATATTTCTGCATTTGCTAAAAAAAAAAATCTTCAGAACAAAATTCAGATAGGGGTGGGAAGTCAAGACAGTTAAATTAACAGGATACCAGGAGAGGAGGTATTTTTAAAAACAGGTAAGAGATGATTGGGCTTTTTTTAGCCTTTTTTTTTTTTAAACTGCCTTTCTGAAAATCCAAACTACACCCCAGACAGATTTTTACTTCCAACTCCTTAGTCAGAAACAGGGGTCCAAAATGACAGTTGAATAGTGAAGCTCAATTAGATTATTGCCCTTCCTGCTGTTTGTTAGATATCTGTGTATTTTTCTGTAGAAAAACATTTATGTCATTCTAAGATATCCCTTTTTTTTTCTGATCATTTATTTCCTGATTGATTCTTCCTATTTCAGTTTATCACTACTTCCCTGATTTTTTTTTCTTTTCAAGAACATATCTACAAAAGTATAAAATACTTGCTTATCTTGAAGAAATTCTCTCAGAATAAAAATGTATGGAAACATTCCTCCCTAGCAGCAGCCTTCTAACATATGCTGACTTTTGTCATGAGTAAATTTATCCTGATTTTGAGAGAACAGATTGAAAAGAATTCTTCCAAGCCCTCCAGAAGTCTGTCCTCCTACCTGGAATTTTCATACAACCTGGAGTGGGCTAAGACTACTACTGTATGACGGTCTAAAAATACAGTTAGGAGACTTAAAAACATAAGAATCTTCTTTCACTAGGAGAGCCATATATTTTTCTTCTGTGGCAACCAACCTTGCAAGAACAGATTCTTTAAAATACTCTGAAATGGAACTAGCAATAAAAATAATATTTAACATTTCTATGCTAAAATACACGGTGGAATTATATTTGCAGCAGTAAGGAAAGCACCACAAGCTTTTTTAGCTTTTCATATTCTGTAACCAGGTTTCATCTCAGAAGCACTGGGGAAAAGCACCTATTATTTCTCTAACAGTATGATATGTTCTCCATAGAACAGACAGGTGTTGGCCTGTTTTAATCATTTGGTTTCCAAATGCATAACCTGAGAAACACCAAGTCCTTGTGAAACAGCAGATAAATTCTATTAGGCAAACATGCCCCTTTTATACTTCTCCACTGTAGTCATGCTACTCGAATAGAGTTACATCAAAGACAAATTTGCCACGTGTTACTTATCCAGTTCATTGCTTAGTAATGGTCAAAATATCAATGAGCAGCTTGAAGAGAAAGACCAAAGAATATAACAAAGGGTGTTCTTAACCCTCTTCTGCTTTTGGATGTTAGCAAAATTCCAGAGCTCTGTAAAATATGTCCATTTTTAGTAGACATGAGTGGGTCAAGTGTGTTAAATGTGTTCCTGCTTCCTGACAAAGAGCATTACAAAGACTTGTTCCTCTGAATTCAGCAGTCGACAAGGTTTTGCTGATGGTTCTAGCCTTGTTTCAATTAATACTCATCTCAAAGAGCTCTCCTTTTAAGTTTTCTCTCCATGTCCAGAAACTGTCCTTTGTCCTTTAGACACAACTTTGTTTTACACACTTATCCAATAATCAGTATAGCCACATTTGAGGTCCTGCTAAATATAAAAAATAAATAATGATGCTTTACCATCCCAATATCTGCCGAAATGATAGTACAGTAAGGCACAAGCAATCCAAGAGCTTTCTGGAGTGCATGGATGACTTGATGACACCAATGATCAAGGAGCAAATGCAGAGAGATTCCCTTCTGAGCCTCATACAGACAAGGAAGGACCAGTTATGGATGTGAAGGTGGAGACAACCTTGGCTGCAGTGACCACACTGTGCTGAGAGATCGTGAGTAGAGGGAGCAAGGCAAGCAGAGGAATCGCTATCCTGGATCTCAAGAGAGCAGACTTTGCCCTCTCCAGGGGTCTCCTTGGACAAATCCTATAGGATAAGGCCGTAGAGGTGTTCTGGAGAACTGATTGATTTTTAAGGATCATTTCCTACAAGCTCAGGAATGGTTCACTCTTAACAAGAAAGAAATCAAACAAAGGGAGCAGAAGCCTGTATGGATAAACAGGGAGCTCATGACAAAAGTCAGAGAGAAAAAGGAATCGCACATGAGCTGTAACAAGGGCCGCATGAGCCAGGAGGAATGTAAAGGCAGGGTTTGAGTGTGCAGTGTTGAAGTTAGGAAAGCCAAAGCCCATCTGGACATGCAGGGCAACAAGAAAAGTTTCTATAGGTACCTCAGCAGCAAAAGGAAGACTAGGGAAAATGGGAGACCTCTGCTGAATAGGACACAGAACCTAGTGACAAGACACAGAAAAGACTGAGATACTCACTACCTTCTTTACAAGCCGGTAAGATCAGCCCTCAGCAATCTCAGGCCCCCAAGGCCAAAGGTAAAATCTGGAGCAAGGAAGATTTACTGTTTGTGGAAGAGAGTCAGGTTAGAGAAGATTTAAACAAACTGCACACAGGCAACTGCATGGGATATCAGGGGGTGCACTCATTAGTGCTGAGGGAGCCGCCCAGTGCCGTTTCAAGGCCACTCTTGATTATCTTTGAAAATTCAGGGCAACTAGGGGAAATTCCTGAGGACTGGGAGAAAGCACACATCACCCCTTCCTTCAAGAAGGATAGAAAGGAGGATCGGGGGAAGCAAAGGCCAGTCTGCTTCACCTTGATCTCTGAGAAAGCAATAGAACAAATAATCTTGAAAATTATTTCCAGAGACATAAAGCGACCAAAAGTTAGAAAGGATTTATGAATGGGAAATAATGTTTGACTAATCTGATAGCCTTTTGCTGGCTTTGTGGATGAGGCAGAGCTGTGGGTGCTCTTTAGTAAGGCTTTTAACACTGTCTCCCCTAAGATCCTCATAGACAAGCTCATGCAGGCTACATAATTGGACAACAAGATACACTGAAAACTGGCTGAACTGCTGCGCTTAGAGTCCTGAGCAGTGGCACAAAGTCCAGACTGAAGTCAGTCACTGCTGAGGACCTTAACATATTTGAGGTTAAGTAATACGAAAATGGGAAGTTAATCACCTTTTTTTTCTTGTCATAATACAGCATTTCTATTCAGGACATAATTTTGAAATAGGAAATTCCAAAGATCCTTGTTCATACATGTACCCACAAAGGCATTATACACCATCACTTTGAGTACTATGAGTATTTTCAAACCTTTTTCAAGGAACTATGTTAAACAGTAAAAAAAAGGCATGTCAGTAATAACATTAAAAGGATTTTACAGATGGAAAATGATTCACAGAACAACTTTGAACCTCTGATTAAATCTATAAGGAACATTTAGACAAAACAAAAAGTACAGAAAATGAAAACCACATCAGATCTATGAGCTCTTTTCACAGATCAAGATGCTTTGTGAACCTTGCTTCTGTCCACTTCTACAAGATGGTCATAGCTGGTGAAAAATCAGGAAATATCAACAGAAAACTGGAGAGACACTTAGATAGACAGCATAACCTCCACGTCTCTGCACCCTTGCACACCTTACAAACACTGACATTTATCAGTTCCCTGACATCAATACCCTCATTTTTCTGTTCACTTTTCCTTATTTCTCTGAAACCTAAATTTAGCAAAGGACATATAAAAATGGCACTAATGAGCCTAAAAGATAAAAATGTGCGTTTCCACTAGCAACATTTAATAGACACATAAGAAAAGATTAATAATAAGAGGCAAATTCAAATGTACATATAGCAGACATATAATCATCTAATCCTTTTTATCCAGTGGACTGCAAGTACTTTTGTTTCTTATGGCTACATGTGGACTAATGCTTTTTATTTTAGAAACTCTTGTAGACTTACAATCCCCAAAAAAGGAGACAGAAAACCATTAGCTAATCAATAGTGAAAATACTGTATCTGCTCAGGTGATTTCTGGACATTTGTCTAATATACAGAAATAACAAGACACTAGTAAATGCTCTCTAGATGAGCAAAGGACTAAATTTGATGCTAATAATAAGACATATAAGGTAATTACTATATTTTAATCCTTTGTCCTAATAAATACACTTCCGTTCCTTGGTAAAAGTAAGAATCAGTGATAAATTCTTCCTGCAGTTATATTAATTACACATAGTATGAGGAACAATGAATTGTTAGAAATAAAGAGAATGAGATTTTTATCAAAAAGAATGAACCTTGTTAAGTCTTATACTTAAGTTTTGCACTCCATCCCATCTTTGGATACACAGTGTTAGGCATTCTATATATAGGTATCATTTTTAGACAAAAATGGATTTGACTGTATAAAATATGAGCATTAGAAGACTTTTCAATAAATGTTACATAAATTGGATAATGCAAAATATATCTGCAACCAAACTATTTTTAGGTATAGTAAATTTTCTCCAGTTATTTTTTTCAAGAATACCTATAAATCATGATTTGGTGACAAATACATCTTCCTGACAATCCATTTGACGTAACAAGACTGTGGTTCTGTCCTGACTCACTCTGCAATGATTTTGGATCATGTCACATTTCATGTAACATATCAAAAGGTTCCCATATCAAAAGTATAAATAGGGCTACTTTTAGAGTTGGATACAACTGTGTAACAGTGAAGAATCTAGCACAAGCAATTATCACATATTGATTACACAATGTTGAAATACGAAGATACTTAACTAAATATTATTGCACCTCATACCCAGATAAGCCTAAAGATAAAAGCAATTATACAACAAAAATGTTTATCTTCATATTTGAAAATCAGGCCAAGACATGTTGTAAAGTTAATAAATTGTCATTGCTGCTACTTCTTCTTTACTCTGTGATACACGGTCAAAGGCAAATTCCTTGCAAGAAATGAAATTAAACAGGACAAATATATATATATATAAAACTTGATCAGAAAAGATACTACACTTCTACACTTCCTCTTCTGATAGTTATATATTCAGATATTTCTGTGACTGAGATCACTATCCAAATATATAGGATGCAGAAGAAAACAGAAGCACTCTCCTGCTTTTCTGCTTAAAATACACTATTCATTAGAGTGAATGAATGATTTAAATAGTTTTCAAGTGGACACAATATGCTTTGATTTGTGCTCTCAGCACAAATGTGCCCTCATTTAAGTCAATTAACTCAATTATAGAAGGTATATAACTCAATAGAGGATTTAGCTTTTACCTGCAATATATAAAAAATACAATTCAAATGATTATATCCTAAAAGACTGGTATCTACTCAAAACAAAGCTAGCTAAAATGCAGGATTTCTGTTTCTGAGGACATTTGTATTTTTTTCAAAATTTGATTTCAACCCAAATGGAAGCATTCTTTTCTAAAATTTCCACTGAACTAGAAATTCTGAGAAGAAACTTTTTTGGAGACTGAGGGACTGGCCCCTGGTCCCTTCCTTTAGTTTTTATGTTTGGTCCTCATCTCAGGCAGTGAAGAAATAAGAAGGCAGTATGCTCTTTAACAGTAGAAATTTCTCTCCCTTTTGGGGATAAATACTAATTTTAACATGAAATAAAAGACTTCTGAGTTACTCAGTTTACTTTTCTGTTTTCAGTTTAATTCTACTGCTGCTGACGATAGAAAAATCTGCTGATAGTCATATAAATTAATGCAGCCAGGCCTGCACAAACAGAACAAAGTTTTGCTTTCTTTTCTTTCAGAAATCTCAAAGCGGACTTTGCAGACCTCTTCCAAACTACTCTTTTCTATAATTCTGGTTCCATGTTCAACTTTTCCATATATTTACTATTTACCTGTATAGCTCCTCACATTTTCAACTGTGAATAGTATGAGTAGTCACAAATCCTGTCCCTGCAGAGCACCTACACGTGCATTCTGGCCACTGTGCAATGAGCCTTCCTTGCCAAATTTCTGGTACAAAATGAGAAGAAACTCCCACTGTGGACCCACAGGAGATTGTATCGTCAGACATGTATCCTCCGACCTCTTGTGTTGAAAAGGGTAATTGGAAATACAACAGCAACAAAGACCTGAGTGTATATGTCCCTGCAGTAGCTTCAAAATATTATTAAATTAACATTGTAGAAATATTACTTAGGGAACCCATTGCTAACTGACACAACAGTTATTAACAAAAAAAAAAAAATCCCACTAGCTGCCACAAGCCTCCTTTATTAACAATGCCTCCTTATTACAAAAAACTTTCCTTGAAGCAAATGTTATTAGTAATGACACAGGACACATATTTTGATTCATTATTGAATCCCTTGCTCTTCTGACTTATTAAGAGGGGAATTTCCCAGTTTAGTGGAGCTTATTACAATCCTGTTTAATTCTTCCTCATTTTTTATTTTCATTAACAGGTCCTTCACCATTTTAAGCCACTATTTTTTTAATCTGTTCTCTGAACTCCAGGCAAGTTAGTCAATGATATAGCACAGGAATAGAGTGTAGATAAGGAAAATAAAAAGTTACAAAATACTAAATGCACTTCAATGCATTTTTAGTATGTAACTAATTAATACTAAAAGTGCTAAAATGCACTTCTTTAGCCTAAATGGCATCTCGATTTAAATATTCTCCACACCTCGTAGAGGAATAGCGATATTCTTTGATTCAGTAATTTATATATGTACAGTCGCACATGTTATCTTTAGTCAAAGCTTTCAGATTCACACAATGATGACAGCTGTCAGTCCAGCAAGCTTAGCACATGAAGACCACAGGCTGTGGACATTAATGAGTTTCCTTCAAGCCCAAACAGAAGTTTTATAACCTTAAGGTGGCATATTCTCTTCTTCAATCAAATAAAAATATTTCAGGTGCAGAGTATTTCAGGTGGAGGCCTGTGTTGAGTGGAGTCCCCCAGGGGTCAGTCCTTGGTCCAGTCCTGTTCAATTTATTCATCAACGACCTGGATGAAGGCACAGAGTGCTCCCTCAGCAAGTCTGCAGATGATACCAAACTGGGAGGAGTAGCTGACACCCCACAGGACTGCACTGCCATCCAGAGGAACCTGGACACACTGGACAACTGGGCGGTCAAAAAACTCATGAAATTCAACAAGGCCAAGTGCACGGTCCTGCACCTGGGGAGAAAAAACCCCAGACACCAGTACAGGCTGGGGACCGACCTGCTGGAGAGCAGCTCTGCTGAGAAGGACCTGGACGTCACGGTGGACGACAGGTTGACCATGAGGCAGCAGTGTGCCCTCGTGGCCAAGAAGGCCAATGGGGTCCTGGGGTGCATTAAGAGGAGCGTCTCCAGCAGGTCGAGGGAGGTGATCCTGCCCCTCTACTCAGTCCTGGTGAGGCCACATCTGGAGTGTCCAGTTCTGGGCCTCCCAGTACAGGAGGGATGTGGAGCTGCTGGAGAGAGTCCAGCGCAGGGCCACAAGGATGATCAGGGGCCTGGAACATCTGCCCTATAAGGAGAGGCTGAGGGAGCTGGGCTTGTTCAGCCTGGAGAAGAGAAGGCTGAGAGGGGACCTCATCTGTGTCTATAAGTGCCTCAAGGGAGGCAGTGAGGAGGATGGGGCTGGCCTCTTTTCACTGGTGGCCACTGACAGAGCCAGAGGAAATGGCCACAAACTGAAGCATAAAATGTTCCACGTGAACTTAAGGAAGAACTTCTTGACGGTGAGGGTGACAGAGCCCTGGAACAGGCTGCCCAGAGAGGTTGTGGAGTCTCCTTCTCTGGAGATCTTCAAGACCTGCTTGGATGCAGTCCTGTGCCACGTGCTCTTGGTGGTCCTGCGTGTGCAGGGGGGTTGGACTAGATGACCTCTAGAGGTCCCTTCCAACCTTAGGCATTCTATGATTCTGTGATTCTATGATTCTAATGCAGACAGCTCAACAAGATACTAAAACAGCTGGATCTAAACAAGTGGAGGAATTTAGATCTTTTCCAAAGTTTACGTCCACTGCAACCACATTCAGTTACTCACTAAGCAATGCAGCAAATCTCTTATTCTCTCTCTTTTTTGGACTTCAATATGCACCAAAAAAAAGCAAGTGATAAAGATTAGGATTTTAAGGTATATTCCAAAGTTTATTATTATTTCAAAGATGTGCTTCAGTGAAATATAAGAAAACAGCAATTTTGGTTTTAGTTAAGAAATTGCAAGCACTGCCCTAAAAGACCCAGTGTAATGTCACACATGTGAAATAGATCATTTTGACGTTTGCAGTGCCTTATAGGCTTTAAATATTTTATATCTTCGCCATTTGTTAATGCTTCCAGTCAAACAGAGAAGGAAATAAGAATGTAGCAAGCTGACTGGAGTAGCAGTACATGAAGAGAGGAGTATTCCTAGCAAAGTGGAAGTTACAACTGTATAATAAATAAACAAAGCTTTTGGACTCAGGTTTGCCTTCACTTAGCTAGACTTTTGGGTGCCTCAAAACCAAGAATTCAAACCCTAGATGGCAAAAAAGAAACATGATTTTTGCTTGTGACAATCTCCTTTACACCTGTGCCCAAGAAAGGGAAAGAACGCAGTCTGTATTACAGTGCTTCGCTCTAAATGATCTGCAGTAGGTACTTGGTACTTTCTCTTACGGCATTAAGCATACACACTTATGGATGACTTCCAAGTTCACAATGATCTTGGCAAAGTTTATGATGTAGAAGTCTAGATAGAGAAAGACTGGAAACACAGAATGGGTATTGGACAACTATAACTGTGATACCCCAAGAGTTTACTGGAGGACATCAGAAAGCAATGAGGTCTCTACCTCTAGCCATCTAGTCTATCTTTCTATTTTAACAACCTCAAACTAGACCTAAGGGCATCCTCTCACTATGTACCAGTGAGCAAGTGCCAAATCACAAAGATCCATTGTAGACTTAGTAAATTAAGGACTTTGAAGTGAAAGATTCTTTTGTTCATTATCAAACCTGTGAGTCATAACTCATTTACCTGTCCTTAAAATAAACCACATTTCCAAAAACATGCTTTGATGTGTCTCCTCTTTTTCTTCAGTTATGACAATGTGAAAATTTATTAAATGTCTATTTCCACTCTGACTGACAGCTTGTGCAAATTATTCCTCTATGTATTTGCAATTTTATGCTCAATATTTTAAATTCTTTAAATTGCACATAGTTGTATTGAATTCCATTAGAATTCCAGAGTCTGTCACAGTATATTTAAGTTTTTGAACACCATACCTACTTCATTTCATTTGCAATGGTTGTTTAAAAGTCTGTTTTCCTATCTTTTTAAACGGGGTACGGACCAAATTCCAATCATTTTCTCTTGAGATCATGAAAAATTGTGCACAATTTATTTTCTGTCAATATCTGAAGGTAATCTTTCAGAGGGGACTCCAACATATGCATTCACAAAAATATGCACCCACCCAAAGGTCCTTCATTCCTATTACAGATCCAGGATTCCCTTTTAATTTTACGAATTTAGATGCCATTTTAAACGGTCCCCTGAATTAAAGCCATAGGACAGAGTTCCTACTGCCCAAATTTCCAAAAAAAAAAAAAAAAAAGGGAATTGGCTCCAAAATATTGTTCCAAAAGGTAGTACTGAGAGAGACAGAATCTAAATTCTACAATATATGATAACCAGAAATACCAGAATATTGTTTTACTTTTGCTCCCAATTTTGCCAGTAATTGCTGAAAAAGGCCATTCAGCCAATTTCCATCCATTACTTGATGATGTTATAGTGAATACTTACTAGGTCATTTAAAGCTTTCAGGGTGATATGTTGCAATCAGTCTGAGTGCTGAACTTCTGTGCATTAAGTGACAGAATGATCCAGGGTTTTTTAATTTGATGTTGGAAACTGTATTTCCTAATCATATCAATAGATATTCTGCATGCAAGTCATGAACAGCATAAGCTCATTGGCATGGAGAGAAAGGGCTTTTCTCTAAGACAGACAGACAGACATAACAGGCATAATGGGCATAATAGTTTAAAAATTAAAGCTATTATAAATTTGGGTTTTTTTATCAGCATGAAATGGAATAATCAGAAGAAGAAAACATGTAAGTTCACATACATACAATAATACATGTTGAATATGACAGTTCAACATATTTCCTCCTCTACTTCTTCAAAAGCAAATCTTTAACCTGCCAATGAGCTCAGGTTCAACACATTCCTCTCTTTTTTTGCCATTTCCTCTTATCCATTCTACCTTAAATGTCAACTGCTCTTGGTATCTTAAATTCTTTCTTAGGCTTCTCAGTGCATCCTGCCTTTCTGTCTCCATTTAGATTTTCCATAGTTCAGTTTAAGGATTTAATTTGTCAGCTTGTAGAGAGTTAACACAAGCAATGGCATTTGAGAAAGATTTAATTTTCATGATAATTAGCCCCTTAAGTTAGCACTCAAAGACTATTGCTTAGGTCAGAGTACAGGGTGTAATATCCATGAGCTCATATAAAGAGTTCAGCTATAAAGTCATTAAGAGACAACAGTCTCAAAGAGCTCGCATGGTAAAAGCAAAAGGAAACGTGGGATATCTATGGCATAGCCAGAGCTGCCAGAATGCTGGTCCTTGTGCTGAATGCTATGTGAAGACTCTGCTCGGTGCCTGCTAGTGTTCTGCAGTTCTTAAACATGGGTACAAGCAAACCTTCCTCCCCTGTGCTTTTGTCCAAACTCTTGCTCAAATCACTAAAAATCACTCTCATGAGAGAAAAATGTAAAGGAACCTAGAGGAGGTAGAAAGAGTAAACTGTGCTACAAGAGGATTGGATGTCCAAGGTGGCAGAAACATGATCATCTCTTTCCCTTATATCTTCCCCTTACTGAGCTGCCTTACTCAAGGGATCATGAAGCCAGACCATCTGCAGTGTGAGGAGCTGTGGTGCTCTATATGTGCCTCTCTAGTCCCTGCTTTATGTCACTCACACGCAGGATGCGCCCAGGCAATGTCGCAGAGGCTTCCAGCCCCCCTAGCAGCCATGGTCTCATCCAGCAGGTTTATCCATCGATCCCCACACGTTTTCCCTGCAATGCTAGGGGTAGTTTGCTTTGATTTTCAGTGCAAACACTATACCTTTTACAAATGTACAACTAGCCGGATTTGTGCACTCACACGACTGTGCACTCACATAACTTGGCACTACTCCAACTGTCTGCCAGTTCAAAGAGTTTTGTGTATAAGAAATTTCTTCCTTCACTGTAGATTTTTGCCTCTCCTTAGAAATTTTTTCATTATTGATTAGATGCGAAATTAGATCATAACTGACTAAATAAAATTTCCTTTCATATGGCAGTTCTTTGGTCTCTGCTTCCCATGTCACTTTATTACTCATCTTATTGTGGAAATTATATTCAAATTTTAATTTTATTTTTCATGTAAAAAGTAAAATCAAGACATCAGACTGCATCCAATTTACATCTATCATTCATAATGATAGAACAAAAATAAACCTGGCTTCTGAGCTCTGCTTCACAGTTGTGATTACGAACACAATGTCATCTCTTGCATAATAACCTCCAAAGTGCACCAGGTACAAATGGGAAATGCACTCTCCCACTTCTCTAAGTACTTCTCCACTTGTCACTATTTGAAAATTTCCACTATTTAAAAGGAAGCTGTACAAGAGCAATGTTGCAATGTTGCCAAGAAGTACCCTGTCTCAGAACAGTCCAGTATTAGCCATTTTGACCTCCTGTCACCATAGTACGGGACTTTGCGCATGGTTACTAAAATGAATGACCAAACTCTTGCAGAATTAGATTTCGTTTGATACAACCCATATAACACAGTTCTATTATCCTGACTGAATCAGACTACACCTGTTTTCTATTCAGACAATATTGTCAACCTGCTTTTTCAAGCTCTTATTTCGTTGTTTTAAAAGCCAGCCTATAATGCAAACCTCAAGCAATGCATGGCAAAGATCTACAACATAGAACATCTCAGGGTAAATATTAAATAATGTATTTGATTTTTTGTATCAATTTGATATGAAAAAATCTTGAAGCCATTTATTAGCAAAATATAAAGTCATGTTTAGCTAATCTGGAAAAGGAGAGGCAAACTCTCCTTTTGCTAAGAGAACTTGAAGATTATTCTAATCAAAATTCAGAAGTTGAAATTCATATGCAATTTCCAACTTGACAGTGTTGTACATGTGAGTACATGTACAACATGTACTCTCTATAGCTTCTAAGTGTGAAATCCTCTGCCTATTTTCAGATGGTTTTAGAGGAAAGAGGCTGCAATAAATGGCAAGATAATTTGTCTCTTTTGCCCTGACTTGAGTTAATTTTAGAACAGTTAGTTTTTACTAATGATCATGGGTACTGAAAATAAAATTTGTAAATGGATGGTTTGCCTATGCTTCTTTGATCATTTTCTGCACTAACAAACAGACATGTTTGTTAGAATAAATACAGACTTTCTTGAATTGCCTGGACACTGGAAAGTCATAATAGCAACTAAGGTATTTTATTTTGGCAGTGAAATACGGAGTAACAAGCAAAATAAGGTTAGGGCTTGAGGCAAAGTACAAAGCAAACATGAAGAGAGAGAAACAGTAAGATTTTATCATAAAATCACAAATCACTGTAAATAGTAAAGCAGTGTTACTCTACAATGCGAGTCTTATTTTGAAGTGGGAAATTATCTTTTATACGGAACAAGAAGAGTCTATTCACTTCCAAAACTCCTGTAACCTATGGGTTACATGTTGTCAAAACAGAAGGAGTTCAGAAAATTCTGTGCCCCCTTTTCAGTTTTAATAGATGTCATATTCCCTGTGAAATAGGAGAGAAGAAAGGTCAGTTGACTTAAGCTGCATGAGGGAAAGAGGATCTCAATGAGGAAAAAGGAGAGAAGTCATGAAGAGCGATTGGTGGAGTCATTGCCTTGGGAACCGAGAAACCCACTTCTTACTTCTCGTGTTTTCTCTTTGGCTTCTTGTACAAATTTCAACAAGTCACTTCAGTGTTCTGTTCATCTGAGATGAGAATTATGTTCCAAAAGGATGCGTTGAATGGAAAGATGCATGGACAAAATGTAGAGAGAGAGAACAGAAGAGGTATCCTAGTAATTCTCTAACGAGGTTTCTCATATCACCAGCAGATAGTCATGGCAGAAAATACTTTTTACTGCTAGAGTTGAATTATTTATTTTCCAGATGGGTGTAAGAGCCACCATCAGGGGCTTAGCCCTTCAGGATGAAACACGGTGTCCATATTGTGAAAAGGTAATCACTGCTCCAAGGAGAGAGCAATCCATGTGTAATGTGGGGTCTAGCAGATGGAGGCACACTAAAACCTGTGGAGCAGTGCAAGGTGAATGTGAAGCAATTACAGCTGGTGTCACTGGTGGGGTCACATCTCACCACCTGCTGAGTCTTTGCAGAACACTTCTCTGTCAAGATCCCATCTATTATTACTAAGTTATCTGCATGCCCTACAGGAGGTGAAAGCCTCTCTCCCTTGGCTGGGGCGATGCATATAAAGCCCTGTCTATTTTACAGGCCCATTTCCATTCATGAATAAACCTGGTTCATGCCAACTTTCTGAAAAGTAGTTGCTTCTTCCAGGGAGACATTTTTCCAGAAAGAAGCCAATCTACTGCAAATGAAACTGTGTGCACAAATGTAAATTTTCTAATTCATATTCAATTCATTTTGTTAAAGAGTATTTATGTTCTTGTCCACAGTAGAAGTTTTGATCAGAGAAAAATTACCCAATACAGACATTATAATAAGCATTAAAATAATTCATCTTGAAAATGCATACTTACCTGACACAGATTTTTCAACCAGCTTTTCAAGACCCTATGAAATGTATTTATCACCTGGTTAGAGGTTATTCTAGGTAGGGTGACTTTTTCCACTTTGTATAATTACTATTCACTAGGTTAGAAATATAGCATGATGCACCCACATTTCTGCTAACTGTGATACCCTCTGGACCATGGTGCCTGTCTCACATACCTAAAGAGCAAAATCAAAATGTTCCAGCTAAAGATAAAGATAAGAAAGAAATGCAGATCTTGCTGTTTATAGAAGAGATCTGTGTCTCATTTCTTTGTTGCATTCAATATGTAATTATTGATACAAAAATAAAGAACTTTGTATTGAGGAAACTGAAAGAGATGCTTCAGAAATGGTAATATATCAATGGGTGGGTAATTTTTGAGCAGGTGCTTATGCAGCTACGCTGCCAATTGTAACCAGAAAGGATGTGCCCCTTTCCCTGGGAAGCTGTGAATATCCACTCAAAGTAGAAGAAACACTTGAAAATAAATCTTGGAGATTTATTAGGGAATACTTAAAACATAAAGAGTGTCTGTCAAGACAATTCCATTTCTGGTCCTAACATGTGATCTTAATTTTCACAAGGACTCAGCAGCTTCATTTTCCATCCATTTCAGTAAGAAATGGACTTGAAGATGATGAGGTCACTGGGCTTTAAACTTTCTTCAAAACGATAAAAAGTTTGAAGCTCAGTTTTGTTTTGTATATAAGAATGCTCCAGTAAATCAACATAAGAACAATTATATTTTCCCAAATCTAGAAAATCTCAGCCTTAGAAATGCTTAAGATCTGGCACATCTTCAAGAAAATGATAGTTTTCCATCCTGTTTCCCATTCTTATCCACTCTAGAGATCTAATTCAATCTATTTGGGAAGATAAAACAGAGGTGAGGAAAAGAAACAAACCAAATTCCAGTTATGAACAGATAAAATTGGCAAAAGATCTTTGAGTTTATATGGATGGAGCAACATAAACTTGCATCCACTGAAAACTTTTGATAGGAAATAATCACTATAAACACACGGAGTATGAAATTTGGAGGCAACAACATTATCTGAATTGTTTGCTGCACCAGCCAAACAATAGTTGAAGAATCAGGCCTAACCTAAGTGTTTCAGGCAGTCTAGGCAACATTTTCTCTGTGTAGTGGTGTGTCACTAGTCATAAATTTTAGTATGGAGACAGTAATTTTTAAAAAGGTTTTTAAAAGTAAGATGTTAAACGTTTTCACTGTAGGATCCATTTAACTATATATTCATGATACTGCTGCATTTTTTACATATATCTGGATATCTAAGGTTTAGTAACAAATAATAACTTATTCATTAAAATTGTCTGGGATTTTTTTCTGTTTGTGAAGAATATATATAATTTTACAAATTAATTCCTAAACTGAACTAGTGCAGTGTACCCTTTATGTGAAAATACTACAGATATTATATCTTATGATAATATTTAAATTTTACTCCTTACAACGTACTTCATCTTTATATTTTTTATTTGTGCTTTTGGATTATTCATTAAAGTAACAGCATTGTGCTTCCTGACAGGATGACTAATTATATTTGTTACATGTTTCAGCACAGACACATTACTGGGCAAACAAGATCAGTATTCACATGAAAACAAGTGCCTCTTCATTTATGAAAGGTTCCCCATATTTTCATGTTAATTTTCATGTTCAAGGTTCATGAATATTTTAATAAATTCAAATGACTCTTCATCCATTCAAACATTATGCACAATGACTAAGTGCAGCATTTGGAAACTCATTGAATGGATTAGACAATTTCTATTTATAAAAATACTCATGGACACTGCTCTGGATAGGCTTATCATAGAATCATAGAATCATAG